>VZRW01001316.1:827077-987346 GCA_013398125.1 Aegotheles bennettii
CAGCTTCTCTTGGTTTTATGCTTCTTTTGTTAGATTAAATCTATGACAGCTATAGTGGTGCTTTGTGAATCTGTGAGCATAAATGATTATGAACATAAGCTTTGTCTTTGCACAGACATTCTGTTACAAGCAGCCTTTCAGTACTTAAAATGGGGCTTAAAAGAAAGATGGGGACATAGTTTTTAACACGGCATGTTGTGATAGGACAAGGGATAGCAATTTTAAACTAAAAGAGAGTAAATTCAGACTAGATATAAGGAAGAAATTTTTTTGCCGTGAGTGTGATGAGACACCGTTTGCCCAGAGAGGTTGTAGATGTCCTGTCCCTGGAACCATTCAAGGCCATGTTGGATGGGGCTTAGAGCAATCTAATCTAGTTGGAGATGACCCTGTTTATTGCAGTGAGGTTGGATTAGGTGATTTTTAAAGGTCCTTTCCAACCCAAACCATTCTGTGATTTGATGACTCTATGATATATGTGGTTTCGATAGGCAGCATTTTGTTGTTTAATAAAATTTAAATGTCTTTATTGTTACTTTAGTTTATCTTTGAGGCAAGGAAAGAAATAAATCTTCCTTAGAACAAAGAAAGGTCTCTATTAAATACTCTTCCAGGATGACTTCAGAAAATCTTTACATTTTAAATCTTTTTGACAGCCTCTTAAAATAATCTGGTTATTGGTAGGATATAATTATATCAGTCTTCCATCAATTTTCACTTACTGCTGCAGTTCACCAGAATTAAATGGATTACATGTGATCATTAAGAACTGCTAAATTTAATGCCATATTGGGAGGTAAATTACCTTAGTCATATTTTAAACCTTGGTGAGAACTTTGGAAATGGTGCAGCTTGAACGATAAAAATATTTCAACTCCTCATTGGTGATAGCTTCAAGTTTTTGACTGCAAACATTACTAGGTTGTTTGAATGCTGTTTGTGGCTCTGAACTGCCTGTGAAAGTTTCCAGATCTTGTTCTTTTGGGTTATTTACTGATTTTAATGCTGTCTTATTAATTCCTTTTTTGTTTTTAATTTCCCTCCTCTCCTGCTGCTTCTGGTATATTAATAGTTTGAACTTGCTTCGATGTGGAAGTTGCAAAGGCACATCACAGGGAGAGGTGCTGCAGTGCTTTTCTGTATTAGTAGAAATGGTCATCTCAGTGTAGCAGCTGTTGTCACCCAATTTCAGACAGAAATTGTGTTCCATTCAAACTATGTGTTCTTTGGGAAAGAGGTGACATTCTCCACTCCTTCTGCTTCGCAGCAGAAAACAGTGCTTTCTGTGGATTTATTGCTGGGAAAAAAAATCAGCTTCTCTTGGTTTTATGCTTCTTTTGTTAGATTAAATCTATGACAGCTATAGTGGTGCTTTGTGAATCTGTGAGCATAAATGATTATGAACATAAGCTTTGTCTTTGCACAGACATTCTGTTACAAAAATATGATTAATTTAATCTTCCTTCTGCATTCCAGGGTAAGTTCCAGTAGCTCTGTAAAATCTCTTAACCTACCTATGGAAATTAAATGAGGAAAAAAAGACTGGAAAAACATAAAACCAAAAGTAAACATGTAGCTTTCTTAAAAAAAAAAAATTAGATTTAAATTTAAACAGAATAGTGAGAGTAAATAATGGGTCATTTTTTGGAGGAAGATTTTTTGCACAATAAGTGGGCAAACCTAGAAAGACTATCTGGTAGTTGCAGTTTGCATATGCTTCTCACACATTTGTTTGGATAAAAGTTTAAAATATTCTGGTTTAACACACCATCCTATCTGGGGTTATAGTCAATGCCATTTTTAAAGTTTTATTCCAAAGCTGCACAGAAGCAGATGACACCTTTGTCAGTTCAAGTGGAAAAAAAGGTTTGTATAAATGGAAGTGGTCCTGATTATACAGGCTTTAGGTGTCCCTGCTCACAACCCAGGCCTACCTTTTAGAACATAGCAACTACCTGTATGGAAAAGCACATTCAGGCTCACAGTGGTGTTTTGTTTCTTCAGTTTGAGCTACTTCACTTTGTGAACCCTTGTGATTTTCTAAGATTTCCATTGTTTTTTATCATCCATAAAATGCACTGTGGTTACTATGGCTGCTTGTTTAATAGCTGAATAATTTCTTTAACATTTCATAGCCTTTATACTTCAGCCCCAGAGAGAATTGTGAGTTTGAACCAATCTGTTTCCCATCAGCACTGTTAATCCTTAAAAACTGGACGTGGGTGCCCTTTAACAGCCCTCCAAAATCCTGAATGTTAGCAGTGGGAGAGAGATCTGAGACAGATCTTTCTGCAGCCCACACAGCACCAGCGTGCAAGTCATAGCCTAAGGCTAGGCTGTTTTAGAACACCTTGCTTTTTGGACAGGCCGCTACTGCTGAAAAGTTTTCTTGCTTTCTTTCTTGTTCACCTGGGATAAAAGGGATTTCTCAAACTTGCCAATGTTTTTATTCCATTTCGCAGGTTGTTAAATGGCTTCTTAGGTTGCAAACTCCCTGTAATAGTTAAAATAATATATTAAGTTTTAGTAAATATTTGATAGGCAGACAAAAATTTGCAGCAGTGTGTTAGAAAGTAGCTCTCCAGAGGAGTTTATTAAAGACACCTTCACTGATTGCTAGGACACTTTTACAATATAGACAGGATGGAATAGCAATAATCTGAGAAAAGTACACAATTACTGTTTGTGAAAATTCGAGCATACACGGTGTAATTTTAAATCCTTTTTTTCTCCCCTTTGTTGGCTACAAGTTTGCTAGTAATTCCCATTTCTTTCTGCATATGCCCTGAACTTCAGAAATCATCATCAGCCTGTTAGGATGGCAATTAGCATGAGACTAAAATCAGTGGGTGACAAACAGACAAATGGGGGAAGTTGTCCTGTAGCTTTTATTTCAAGCAAAATTTACTACAAACTTTTAATATATCTCCACACGGGACTGCACTGTGATTTCAGAAAGCTGAGTTAGGCTGTCAGAGGAAAGCTGTGACCCGCGATAACATCCCATCATGAGCAGACCAGTAGTGAACTATTAATGATATTACTGTCCACACCAAGGTCAAAATTGAGCTTTAGAAATGGGTTTTCAGGTTTGTACTTGATCCTTTTTTGTTGCTAAAGACTTGCTGAGATTCAGAAGTATTCACACCTTCTATTTTTCTACCTGACTTGAACTTCTGTGTGTTTGTAGACAAAATCTTTGAGGGTCTGACGCTTATGCTGTATAAAATTTGACTAATGCTGCTGAACAGAACTACTGGCAAAGAGGATAAATTGTTTATTTATTCATAACAAAATTATTCTCAGGCTTTGAAACTGGGTATTTTGCACTTCTCTGTGATAGCTTACTGCTTACTCTGTTTTTTCCCATTTCATCTTCTATTTTGAAAATGTACTAAAATGGTTTCTGAAATTAATGTCTCATTAGAACCTTGGCAGGTAAAAAAGTAAAGTGTTGCTACAGTTCTGTTTGAATAGCACAATGCAAAGTATTGCTATAGGTCAGAAAAAAATTGGTCAGTTTAATCCACCGGTATTATGATTCTAAAGTGGCAGATTTTGAAATGTTCTAATTATCTTGCCCATATGTTTAAATGTTCCTTGGCTTTAGGCCAGAACAAAATACATTGCAGCTGAAATACTGAATAAATAGAATTCACCGAATATTCTTCATATAAAACCTGAGCCACTGATAGTGATAATTTAAATTCCATCTCTGTCAACTGACAGCCCATCAAAATTATTTAGGGGTAGAGTCTGTCTGTGTCTGTGTGGAACTGAAGCATATATAGGAATAATAAAAAAAAAGACTGAGCTTTCCCTACCACTTGAGAAGTCAATATTAAAACTAGTAAGATCGCCTGTTCCCAGAATCAGGAATTCTCCTATGCAACTTCTATTACATAAATTTCCCCATAGATACTGATAAATCCAAATAATAGAAAAATACAGGCAAAGACCTATTTGATCTTTAATATATAATGGGAGGAAACATGCTATATTATTTCAGTATACAGAAGCATATAAACATGTAAATTAGCATATGAATATTCAGGAATGTTTTAGAAACACAAATTTATTTAGCCAAATATATAAAAATAGAATTACCACTCAGTTGTGAAGTCTAGTGTTCTATATTTGTATGAAACCTTTTTGCAAGTATTTTTTTCATGTTTATGTTTTGTTACTACAACGTAAATCAATTTTATTGAAATGCAAATAAGATTTTCTTAGGAAACCACATAAAATAAGGTTTAAGTCAGTAGCAGTGTTACTTCTTTTATTTGAAACTGTGCTAACTAGGTCTCATGAGGACTGGAATTCTTTAGATTGTGTTACTTGTGCACTTTCTCCTCAAGCAATACCCATTACTGCAAGAATGAGATTTTTAATTCAACAATCACTGTGTGAAAAGAGAACGGCATAGTGTTACTTTGACCTTTTCAGTGTTCTTTGTTTTAATGGGCAGTCATGTATTCTGCTTCCATAGCTCTTACAACCTCTGAGGATAAAAGAGAAGATGGTCAACCAATCAAAGCACATTACATTTAAAAGTGAGAGTGCATATGAAGGCTTTGTGGGGTATTCATCTTCTAGATACTCATTTTAAAGAAAATGGAAAATTGCACAAACTCTCACCAAAAAAGTCATTCAGTTTTTGTTGGAAAAGGTTGCTTGCAAATAATTTGCAAATTAGAACATACTTTCTTGCAAGAAACATATTCATTATAGTGAAAAGAGTAATGTAATGTGTTTGTTTGAAGAAGAAATATGTACAGAGAAGAAGCAAAAAGAAATGTTGAAAGGTACAAAAAATGAAATGACAAAGTGAATCTGAAAAGCTCAGTGACACAGTGACTCAAAAATCCCTTTTAAGGGTGGTTTTTCTGTCAGCTTGAAACATAATTAAGGCTTACTTTGTATCTATGGCATTACTCTAAACAAAACTACAATTTAAGGAATAATATTTTATTAATATGTATCCCATGTTAAATGCCCTTTTATTTTTTTAAATTAAGAGATTAATAACAGAATAAGCATTACTTTTGAGAATCAGTTTCATTTGATCCTAAGTCAGACATTTAAAATAAATCAAATTAATTACGTTTTGAAAGTGTCTGGTTTTATTCATTGACTGAGTAGTAGGTCAGATTATTAGTTAGATACAGATGCCAACATTTCAGGCATTAAAATTAGGCCTGAAAAATTAGACAGGATGTATCTTAATTTTTTATGTCGAAGTTTAGAAAATTAGAGCATAGGTCATCAAGACGAGGGATACTCCTATTCATACATTTTATTATAAAATTGGAGATTTGTTTTTCCCATTAGTTTCACTGGAGGTGTGTTTCAGAACCTAACTTTCTTCGTGTGTCCTACCTATGTTTTTTCTTGACCAAATTTTCCCAATAAATTCTTGTGTCAGTACTGTCTTTACTTTCCCCAAATGAAGTATGAACATACAAAAAGCCTTTTTTCAGGCCAGCACTCTGTTCTTTCTGCTTCTAATGCTTAGAACGTACTCTGAAGTGTCTGTCCATTGCATTTTAGGTGCAATGCACCAAAGCCACTCAACAATGTTAACGTCATTGTCTTAGAGAATTATCAATACTTTTTGTCAATGTGAATTTTTTTGAGTGTTTTTTGATCTGCTCTGTTCTAGCAAGTACTATCATCATATTTCAAAATAATCTGGATTTAAATTCACCATATTTCACATAAGTTTCTCTCCGAACCTTTCCAGATTTTGCAGCAGACTAAGCAGCTGGCACATTGGATAAATCACACTATCCAGAGATGAGTGAGGAGCTCTTCCCAAGAGGAGTACTCTCAAATTCCTTGTTACTCCAGAAGGGAATCTGACTAAATTTTTTTTTATATGAGAGTATTTCCCATTTAATGAAAATCCTGTGTTCTCATTCCCTGTGGTCCGCATACCATAGCCAGACATCTCAACTTAAATCCTGTCAATGTACGATGCATCTCCAGAATGTATGTTCCTCACTACAATACTTTATGTCAAAGTATCTCAGAGGTGGTGCAGTATGGCTTTTATATTCCTGCAGTGTCAACTTACAGCCAGAATTGGCTTAAGAAAAGTTAAGGATTTAGATTTGAAACTTATTAGAACTGAAATTCTCTGTCAGCTCCATTAAGTTCTTTAAATCAAGTCCATAATTAAAGTCAAAGTCATGTCTACACATACTTTCAGGGATCACCAGTGATTTCTCCCACTGTGAGCTAGTGTTTACAATATGGATTTGTGCTGTTCAGAACTATTGCATTAGGGGTGGTCATGTATCTATTGACTTTATGTCTAAATGGAAGAGCTGAAGGCTGTTATGCTTATTAAAGTGTAGTGGAAAAAATGAAAGCAGTTTGACTAGGCTTTCACAGAACATACACTGTTTTGTCTCGTCGCCTTTTACGAAGTGTTTCCTTAGAATGTAAAGTGTCTCTCAAATGAACTGTAACTTACTGTCAGCCTTCACAAATTACATTCCAGAACTAGATAGAAGGATATTGTCCTCTTAAATGTTCTGCATCTTTGGCCTTGTCCATTTATTCTTTAGATATTCCATTTAATCTTTAGATATCTAGCTGTAATATAATGATGTATTTTACATTGTTCAGAGACCAGAGAATATAGGTATCTCATGTCTCATGTTCTACAAAGCTAGAGAAATAAAAACCACCTATTAGGTTTGTTAAACATTGAAGTTTTAATACTTATTTTCAAATAATAAATATTTCAGTTATAAGTAATTTAAAATATTTTTCAGACACAATAGTGTTTTGAGTAGTCGGATGCTGAATGACACCCAAACTTCCAGTGTTTGAAAGTTGTTGTGCCTACTGACTCTTAAAGCTCAGTGAATGTGTTATAGCTAGCAGTGTACTTGGCTAACATAGATTACAATGACAGCATGAGTTTGCCTGTGATCACTGTTATTTCGATTACTAGTTTTATTTTTATGCAGGTCTGAAAGGAAATAGTGGAAACCTGGTCTACTTTTGGTACTTGGTATAGAATGAGGCTATTTCATTTAGTATAGGGAAATAATTGGATGCATTTCATTAATTCATTTAGTGCTGGAGTTTTATGGAAAAAAAAAAGATACACGACTTTTTATTCTATAGTAAGATAAGTGGTTAGACTTTTTCTGCACACTCAAATGGAAAATGTGTAACCTGAATTCTGTCCAGGATATCTCCATGATGTCTTTAATAGGAGTTTCTTTGGTAATAGTAACTTTCAAATAGCTTGATATACATTAATATATGTTTATGGCAGTGAATATAACTTTTATCTTTTTCCAGAGAGCCAGAATCATTTGGCTACTAATTCATTTTTAAGTGGAGGAGTTAGTTGTGTAAATGGGATTAAGTTAATATTATTATATCAAAATAAGCCACGAGAGCATGTTTGATGATGTCTGTCTTCTTTTCCAAGCAAAATGTTTGTTAGTCAAATAGATTGAAAATGTATCTCTAACACCTAATTCAGAATTTATCCTCATAATAGTTGGTAAGGGATAAACCCCGTGATAAAACCTGATGAAGTGGCTTTCAAACCTGTAGTCATTCTAATATGCAGAAGCAAAAAAGAATCTGAAAAGGAGGCATTGAATCAAATTCAGACCTTAACATACTCCAAAATCTCCATGTGACCCCACAGTGCTCTTCATTATCACTCTTGTTCAGAAAGGACAGGTTTAGGGCAGAGATGATTATTTTTGGAACATTAATTCCTTACTGATTGTTTAGCAAAGACAAAAGTCTAATTGAGGGAGTATTATTACCTCCTACCATGGGTGGGTGACGCACTGTCATGGATGCTCATTAACAACCTAAACAAAAAATTCTAGTGCTTCTGGCACTCACTGTTAAGTATCTTTATTATCACAGAATGGTTGAACTTTAAAAGAACCTCTGGAGGACATCTTTTCCAACCTCTATTAAGCCAAAACAGCTCTGATTATAGCATTTCAGGAGTGATACACATATTAATCCAGGATTAGGTTCATCAGCAAATGTTGCATTTTTCTACCTGAATTAAGATTATTTATATGTAAATCCATACTCTCCAGTACCTTATATTTGCTTCTAAATTATAGTAGTTTAAATTCGTCAAACTTTCCATTGTATTCCTAAAAAAAGGCAATTATTTTATGCTTTTTATTAATTTCAACTACTAATTTATTAATCCATAATTACGATGAATAAATTATCAGTAGAAACTAATGAAAGGTGATAAGTTGTCCATAGGATTTTAAAAATAGCTCTGAGAATTTAAATATTCTATAACCCTATGTATTACTATGGAAGGACTTTAAAGCTGTCCTGTCCTGTTAAATTGTGTGTTTGATTTTTCAAAGAAATACCTCATATAGGCAAATATATTTCCAGTAAGGGTCTTTTCAAGTCAGAACTGACATACCCTTTGAGTAGCTTTGGTTTACATGGAAAGATAACTATTTGGTTTTCCTCAAACAACATTTTTATAGGTGCCATAAGGGCAGAAAAAAAAGCATCTAATTAAATTCCTTGAGAAACAAGTTCTATTGATTTATTTAAAGTTTTTAATAAGAACATAGTTACTGCCACACCAGTATATCTGTCAGATCCAGAGATGTTAAATTTTACGTATCCTATATTTCTTGTAGGATTGCAAATTGAGGTACATTATATCTTGATTTCTGGTGCCAGTCTGAATTAGTTTATTGATCTGTACTTCAGTTAATTTTAGAACTCTATTCTGTTTGTTCCCTGGAGGGTCAATTGTTTTCATCTAGAATCTAAAAAGTATTAATATTAAAGGGAATTATGATGTGTTTCACTATATCAATGTGTATTTGGTATGTGTATATATCGTGTATAAGACTGTCACCTCTATATAACAAAGTATAGTAAAATTATATAACAATGACTTTGTTAATCAATAATGTGAACTGATTATTGTTTTGAAAATCATAGTTACTCCATGTAATTTACATTCAATACTATATAGAATATGATATGAAGTATCTGCTTGATTAATGTTTCTTGAGGACATTATTTCTAATGATGGTCAAAGTATTAATGAATTAATTTGACCATCATTATGGGTAATGTGCTGGAGACACATTAATCTAAGTGATATCTTATCATATTCTATGCAGAATTAATTCATCTGAATGGGAATTTGGGAAATTAATTCTGGTTCCAATATGGGAAAGGACTTGAGGCCCAGTTTTGAATCAAACAACGAATACAGTCTGGAGTACACTTTTCTGCAGAATTTAGGAATTTGGGGGAGTATTTCTCACATAATACAGTTATGTTTCTGCAAGTGTACAAGTGTAAGGAAAGGTATAAGGCTAGGAATTTTAATGTGTAATAAATTATTCTTTCACTAAGACTGAAAAAAACCCTGCAGATTACAAAAGATAATCATGTGTCTAATTATGTAACAGGTTCCAAATCATAAATAATGCTGCATGCGTGGTATTCAAACCAGAAAGCAATAACCTGGTTTAGAAGTGTCTCCTGAATTAATGGTCTAGCACAAAGTTCTGTTTCTGTTTTTTTTTTTCCAGCAGATTGAGTTGTTTCACCTATTAGCTAGCTAACTGTATGTTAGATTTACCAGGGTCACAATTATCATGGGCTTTCAGCTCAGAGGGTTCCAGCAAAGTAGCCTTGGTGATAGACAGAAAAAGGGTCTCTTACCAGATACTTCAACATTTTTCTGGATTTACCTTTTCAGTGTTCTGTGGTGCATCCTAGCATGCAACCAATGTGCAGCTCTCAAAACCATGGAGAATTAATGTTAGAGCTATGTAGGGAAATTAGCCTGAGCTTCACAGGTTCCTTAGACGTGAGTGAAAATAGCTACAGAACATTACTGCAGCTTTAGTCTACAAACTGCACAAAATTATGATATGCCCTGACGGAACTGTGGTCTGTGAAAAGCCCATGCTTGAGCAGGTTTATCCTTTTTATCTTATTTTCTTCCCTTGTCCTGTGGAGGAGTTAGAGTGAGAGATCATCAGGGTAGGTGTATGGCAGCTAACCAAGATCAACCCACCATATTGGTATCACACCAATTTGGTGATAAAAAGACTGTGTCAGAGGACTTGCTAAAATCAAGGTACACAACATCCACTGCCCTCTCCTGGTCCACAGCACGTTGTCATAGAAAGCAATATATGGTTGGTCAGGCATGATTTGTTCTTGGTAAATCCATGCTGGCATCTCCAATCTCCAGGTTCTTCACGTGCTTAGAAATGGCTTTTAAGAGTTTTGTTTCATACTGTGCCATGGATCAAGATGCATCTGACTGGCTTGTAGTTCTCCAGATTCTCCTTCTTGCCCTTCTTTAAGGTCAGTGTGAAGCATACCTTTTTTCCAGCCAACAGAAACCTCCCTCAAAGTCACTTCCCGTGACCTTTTGAGTATGAGAACAAGTGACCTTGTAGTGACGCTGGCCATCCCATTCCACACCCTTGGATGCATCTGATCTGTTCCCATGGACCTGTGTGTATTTAAGCACATTAAATTATTGCTATATGTTATCCTCCTCTGTTGTGGGCAGTGCTTCACTGCCAGACACTGCCAGCAGAGTCAAGGACCTGGGAGGCCCAAGGAAAAGCTTGCAGCATAACTACAGCATAAAAGGCACCGAGTGCCTCAGTCTTTTCTTTGTCCCTTGTTGCTAGATTCCCTGCCTCATCTTTACATTTGCTTTCCTCTTACTACTGATATACTGAAAGAAAAACTCTTTTGCTGCCCTTCACCTCCTTTTGAGTATGAAAATGTCAAATTCAAGTAGCATTTATCTGGGATCCAAGTTTATCACCCTGTGATACCATTAAAGAGCAGGCAAGAACAAGTCTACTCATGTTTTTAACTGGCAAGAAGCAAGCTGTTCTCAAACTCATTTAGAATGTGCCAAATCTAAAAAAGCCTTGCCACTCACAGGATGCAGAAGCAAATTCTACATGTAGTTATACTCCTTATCTCTTAACAATTTAAAAGAAGTTATGTTTCCCAAACAAGTAGTGTATTTGTCATTGGATTACACAGAAATTCAAAACAGGTATCTGATTTTGGGAGCCATGAAAAACAGGCCTGGTAACACACTGAAAGGTGTTTTTTTCTTGAAAAATAAAATAAAAATAAATCAGCATCTGGTAGGATTTCTAGATAATGTTTAGGAATTGTAACCCCTAGAAGAATCTGTTGTGCAACACTTACTTTCAGTAGAGATGGGCTATGGCCTATCAGTCTAGGCCAAGAGTTTTTCAATACAACATGAGACCTCTGCGTGTAGATAACCAACCAAATGATTACCACCTCAGCCAGCAGCTTCTTTGGTGTGATGGCTGATCCTTTGTTGAGAGATCATGTATTACAGAGTTCTTTTTTGTCAGGCTTCAGAAGGTCCAATCTGTCAGAAGGACCCCCCTCTCAGGGAAGGCTGTTGTCTCCTTGGGGCCCCGGCTAAAGACATCACTAGGAAACTTCCTAGCCTAGTGTGGCCTTCAGACTATTATCCACTACTTCTTTTTCATGTGGGTGGTGCTGAAGCCCCAACATGTAGACCAAGGGAAATCGAAAGAGACTTCATGTTCTTGGGATGGTTGGTGAGGGAAGTAGAGATACAGGTTATTTTTTCTTCTATCTTTCCAGTTGTGGGCAATGACACTGGAAGAAATAGATGCATCTAGTCTATTAACACATGGCTCAGTGGCTGGTGTCACCTCCACAACTTTGGATTTCTTGATATAGGATATCATAGTTTCCAGGAAGATCTGCTCCATGATCTTACCAGGCACAGATGTGAGACTGACTGGCCTGTATTTAAAAATTCCTTCTATTTTTCTGAGCAACAATGTAAAAGAAAGAATAAGAAAAGGCTGTAAGAGGAGCAGAAGAAATGGAATTAGGATTCCAAGAAGCAAAATTTTCACCTTTCTTCTTCACTTGCCCTTTCTCTCACACAATATGCATCCTTGCCTCCATCTCACTCCTAGCTTTTCTAGAGTTTTTCACTCTGTCACTTGGGAAGGAAAAAAGAGAAAACTCCTATCAAAGAGTCTTTTTCTAATACATGTATATTTCACTTGTCTGCATAAATATACCTCATTTGTAAAAGGGTCTGACATTATATTTCCTTGTTAATGCCACTTTTATCTCTGGCCTTTGTAATATGAACATGAAAGAATGAACCAAATATGTCAATTAGAAAATTTCATTGTGTCCTGTGATGAAGAATCCTGCTTCAAAATACTGTGTAGTTACAGCTGAAATGGTGTTTTTATTGGGATGAGGGCATATCTTTCCTAACTTTTGAAAAAGATGGGAAATGCCAGAGCTTTTCACTCTGACTTATGATCTTGTTTATTTGCGATATAATAAGAAATTCAGATTTTAATATCAATTATTTTAGGAACTAACTATACAATCACCCAAATGTCATTTGTTGTACAGAGTCCTTCTGCCCACTCCTTTAAGTTTTAATGAAAGTAGTTCGGGGATATTTATCCTCACTGTGTGTGAAACAAAGGAGGGGTGGCCACTGTATTAAGTGGCTTCAAAAAAAGTTATGGTCTGTTTTTGTAGAAGAGGAATTCAGCTAAAGTTTAGTCAGTTCAGTAGAGAGGAATTTCTAAGAATTATTGGATGGAGAATAGGGAAGGTGTTGCCTGTGAATCTGACAGCTCTTTGTTGACTGAATATCATCCTACCAAGGCTGTAAATGATTTAAGTAAGAAAAAATACAGGACGAATCAAGACAACATCCTTCTCATCTCCTGTAATAGATACAAAGCTCAAGAAATCTCTTGATACCTTGTGCATCATTCAGTTAAAAACTTCAGCAACAACATGGGAAGGACCAAACAGGCAGCCCTTATCTCACTAAAGAAAACCTTAATTGATTTCAAAAGGGGAGAGGGGAAAAAATAGCTGATGCTGAAGTAATTACAGATACAGAATAAATTACAGTTATAGGCCAGTTTTAATTTTGATATTTTCAATCATTCAGGTTCTTGTTACTACTCTAATAACATTCTTCTAACAGAAGAGAAACTTTCTAGAGTGAGACAAACAGACTAAAAAAGTAAGTGCCTCAGTAGCAAGGAGACTGCGGCACAAGCTGACAGCAGGCCACTCCTCAAGGACAACTAGAGGAAATAATTTTCCCAAGAAACCTAGACAAGCCACTGTGGAGTTTGTCTTCACAGTAAAGCCACTGAATTTGCTGGACTTGGAAAATGAAACTGGAGGGAAATATCCACCCTTCGAGGACACAGATAGCAGGGAAATCTTTACACAAACCTTTATTTCTGATGGTCTTTGAATTTTAAAAAGAGTGTGAGCCGAGTTTCTGAACAAATTAGCACTTTTTAAAGGTTCAAACAGGAGATATGCTCTGGGTGCTTATTTTAGGGAAAGGGTCCAAAGTAGTGCACCTTAAAGCTGTGGTTGCCAGGATTTCATCACAGCGTGAAGAGTTCATGTTAATGCATAAAAATATGTATTTGCTATGAATAAATGAGACTGTAATATCACAAAACTTTTAGCACTACAACTTACTAAATATTATTTGTACTCTTGATTACACACAGTCTCTGCTCTTGTATAGCATCTCACTTCGAAGTGTCCTCACACACTGAAACAAACTAAAATAAATTGCTTGAAAACCAAATTGTACCTTATCCCATAGGCTTTTTATGAAACCAAGTTACTCATTAACCATTTTTAAAAATCATCAGGTGTTTGTGTTTTATATACAAACTTGTTAGCAAAATTACTAATCATTGTATAAAGTGAGAATATATATTTTATTTTTACAGAAATTAAGAAAAATATTAGCTTAAGAAAATTCTGTATGAGGAGAAATGCAAACAGTTCTGCAATATATATATAATTCAACTATTAAGAACATATGAGAAATTAAACAGATAAGGTTACAAGTAATGCTCTTTATATATTAAAATAACTAATTTTCTACTTGGGTGGGACTAAATTAGCTGTTTTGGAATGCATCCTTATCAGTTCTTCATACTCTGGAGCACATACCAACACAAATAAACAGCCAGAGAAATATTTTGTGTAATAAAACCTTCAGCAGCTGGATACTACTGTGATTGGAAGAGCATATAAAAATCTGTATAATAGGCAGCAGAGATGGGGGAAAAGGCATGAGTGGGAATCCAATTAAGCTAACTTGCAGCAATCAAGAAAAGCAAGGCTTTTCTAAACTGTAGATGCAGGGAGAATTCTAAAAAAAAGACTGCATGTTGTAAACTGATATAATGTGGATTTTGGAGTTTGGAGTGGACTGTTCTCACATCCCATTCAACTTAAACTTCAAATTTCATGTCATTATCATGAAACTCTTAAAAGATTGGAAAGCCTCCCAGAGAGGTCTATACAGACATCTCAACTTGTCTTGTTTTAGTGTCATTAGAGAGCAGAACATGAGATAATACACGTCTTGTATAAGACTAACATGACTGCATGCAGTCTACAGATGTTGCTCCACAGGCAGCAAGCAGTTTCACAACTAAGAAGTCTCTTTAGGTAGAGCATCATTCTTTAATTCCACAAAGCAGGTACCCAGCTAGATTTACATTTGCTGTTAGATGTGTTGAGGAAACTCTATTATACCAAATTAGTCAAGTTACTGCTATCAGTATTCTGGGAGAGGTTCTTTGTCCCAGTCAATTTCTTTTATGCTTCTGTGATAATACAAAGGGAGTATAACTAATTTGCAAGCCTCTCCTCATACGGAAGATTACTAACCAAGTACACCACTGCTTCTTGTATCTCTGTAGTACTCTGCACAGAGAGGGCATCAAGAACAAATTTTACGGGAGAATGTAATAATTTGAGTTCAGGCTAATGTCAGCTGCAGGAGACCCCAGTTCAGCTTGGGGAGATGCCAGTCTGCTGGGGAGACACCAGTCAGCTGATAGAAATTAATTCATGACCCAGAGTCTGAACTGTGCTACAGCAGTTAGCTAATGAGCTGTAAAAAGGAGTGGAGGTAAGGGAAGGTAGCCAGGGTGTTAATTGCAAGCATTTTAACTCTGCCTTTGGAAAGCAGAATGGTACCAGCTATTTGTTTGATAGACTTCTACATGAAAAGCTCATAATGAAAAAAAAAATCACATTTTAAACCTATTTTTTGCCAACTTTCTGTATCTTCATTCTCATTCTCTGATTTCAAATGTTGATCTAGAGGGCTGGGATTCAGCCACAGGTCTGATGTTTTAAGAAAGCTGAGAACTTACGTCTTGGTAGCCAGAGTGGTTTAAGGTGTCCAGTGAAGTTTGGGAGTAGCCTTGGTTGACCCTGTTGTTTGACATGGGGATCATAGCTGCTAAAGTATGAGGAGGAACCTAGCTATCAGCTTTTGTGAAGAGGTTTTGTTTGATACCATCAATGGGAAATTTCTAAGCGAGTTTACAAATATATAAAATTCATATAGAAATATTTTTTCTAGAGTATCCTTCAATTCTATAGCAGAGAAACCAGAAAGCCTTGGAGTAGACGTTCTTCTACTACTAAACTTGAATAATTTATCATAGCATATTAATGCAGTCATTTATTCTCATGTTTTTAATACTAGCAACAAAGCCGTTAATTTCACAGGAGCTGAGTATTGCTTATATGGGTACAAATGAGACTAGAATCAGCCCTTCTGTATGCAAAGTGTAATTAAGAAATTAATCCACATTAGCTTAGTAAACATCTAAGAACTGTAGATATATGAAAAACATAGTAATATTAAAATACCAAAAAATTCCAGCATCATTCTATGCTCCCTTGTGTCAAACACACACAATTATGGAATGTGATCTCACAGGAATTCAAACACAGTAATTACTAAATAAATACAACAGAAAATAAATACAACAGAAAATAGGTCACAATAGCTTTATTTTCCTAAAAATCACACATTCTTTTCTATATGCAGTTAGGAGTTCCATTCTTGGTTTTTACAATTTGTTGCCATGTGCTGTATATCATACATAATTCCGGGTTATTAAATTCCTGAAGCATGCAATACAAACGAACTTAATAGTTTTTATGCAAATCGTTATATAATAAAATAAGAGCAGATGGTCCTGCTCACATCCGAATCTTTCCATAACAGTTTCATATTTTGTTTAAATTAAACAAAACATAAAGGTACCTCTGTGGCACCTAACTTATTTTAATTTATTCTGCCTCACTGTTTCTCTTGCGGTTTTCTTATTCCATTTCATAGCATTAAAGTAAAATATTTGGGCTAACGTTCCTTAGATATTTAGCTGTTTACTGTTTCTGAGTTGTGCTGTGAACCTATATAGATATTTGTTTATTCCTATATTTTTTCCAGCAGAAGGATATCTATTGCTATCAATAGAGGACATAATTAATCTCACAGAACTGCCTAGAGGAGAGAAAGCAAGCTTTACACTGGGAATCTTAAACTAGTGTATTATAAGCTCAATTGCTATACAAATATACAACATGTTCACCTTAAAACTCACTCATTTTACATTCTCCCTGACACAAGCAGTGTCAGAAGAGGAATGGTAGAGCAAATCATGCTAAAAAAGGTTATGAAAGCAAAAAAAAAAAAATTATCAGAAATAAGAAACTCAGAAAAATAAGAACAACTTTCTTCTGCCCTGAGAGACTGTAACAGCATATCTGAGGGTGGTCTCTCCTGTTGCCATGTAAAATAAATATCTTATGATCTTCTATAACTATTGCAGCAAATGGTCCAAACCCATGTCTGATACATATCCATTACTTTAAACTTGCACAATAACTAATTAGTTTCATCATAAGCAATGAATGAAGTAGGAAACAGGCTATCAAAAGCTATTGCAAAAACATTACTCTCAGTCCTGTTTTGAACAAAGATGCATAATATTATAGGTCAATCTTTTGGGGGTTTATTGACTTACACTATCACATACTGCAACGTTTCTCAGCAATTTTGGGCCAGCAATTAAATGAATGACGGATGCTCTCAATTACCCCCCTCCCTTCCCAGAAAAGGAAGGGAGAGGGAATAGGGGAGAGAGACTTACAGGTTGGAAACTGAACTACACAGCTTTAATGATACATGCAAATATATACAAATACACACAAAACAGACACTGACTGAAAAACATGCAGTTAATTTCAGCAAGTGCAGCTCCTTAGAAGAGAATTACCTGAAAAGTAAAATTACTAAAAAAAAACCTGGTTCTATCCTGGCTCACACCAGGACACTTCCCTTCACTATATTTGTCAACTCTAGAAACTCCAATTTTTATGAGACCCTCAGTAAATTTACTAGCTCTACCTTTTCAATTTTTCTGAAAAGGAATAATATAATTTAGGGAACTAAAATACTGGGCAGTACACTCCACTGGAAGTGGTTCAACTAGTACAAGAGCTATAATGGACATGGTTGAAATAACTTTCACCTCCTTCCCTCTTTCCTTCCTTCTCTCCTTTCCTTTTTCTTTTAATTCTCTAAACCCCTTAGCTAAGGATAGTATTATTCCAAGATACATGATCGTATAGTAACTGGGGAGAACAGAAAGTCATATTTCCAGCTTTGATTCTAGCCAGAGGGCAACCCTGTTAATGGTCTTGCTCCCTAAAACAAAAATGTCTAATTTTCTAGCACAACTTTTATGTAACTGCTTAAGTCACTTTTCATATTTTATTATAATTTTGACTGAAATGATACTATGTATTCTGCAATAAAGTTTGTATTTTTTCTCCATTGAAGCATAATTCAAGAATATTTTCCCAGAAGCTATGTTTCAGCATCTCGGGTTTTCTAAATCCTACTAGAAAGTGGGAAAAGTCATCACTAACAGAGTTAATCAGCACAAGATCCAGAATTTAAATTCCCTTGTTTTCAGGGGAAATAATTACTCTCTGATTTTCTTAATATAAAGGAATAATTATGAATAAGTTCAGGGAAATCAGTAATCCCAAGAACTAATCATGCTGTAAATTCGTATGATCTTGCACCCTGTTTACTCTGCCTTGGTCCCAGTGGAGATACTGCAGTCCTTTTCCAAGGGTACATTCACAGCTAATAGCAAATTAAATTACTTGTCAACACAAAAATAACAGTATTGGTAGTAACAGAACAGCAGGGTCTGAAATGGAGAAAAACACATTACCAAATGTTTTTCCTCTTCAACAGCAGGATAACTCTGCCCCTCAAAGTAGGAAGAAGAGGAAAAAAAACCACATGGCCTATCTGGATATCAAAATTCCTTATGATTTTTCTGCTCCTAAAATGCAGAATGCTCTCAAATCTACCCCCAACCTGGATGCCAGAAGCTGTCCTCTCAGTTGGCAGAAATAATACTTTTTTCATCCATCTGTCCCTCTCTCCCTCTATCCACTCATTATTAATGCAAAATTTTCCAGCTTCCCTTTAACAATTGTGTGAGTTCAATTAACAGTACCCTACTGTAAAACAAACCGAAATGTCTGATTTGATATAGAATACATTAGCAAGGTATCCAAACCAATATTTATTATGTAGAAGTTCAATGGATACTTTTATGTTTTGGGTATAAGTGATACTTTTAATTAATTAGAATCCCATGAAGTTTACTTACTCTAAAGAGTAAGCAATGATGTAGAATAGTGTTATTTCTTTTTCCTGTCAAAAACATGTAATTTTTAATGTTGTCAAGATGTCTTGAACTATAACAGAAAAATGAGTACAGCTCAGATTGAGAAATGTTGCGCTGAAGGTGGGGACAAGTTTTGCTGAAGCTCATAGAAATAAAATCTGACATCTATAAAGGCTAAATAGAGAAACAGCCGTATGTCTTTTTATTTAAATGTAGCTGGACATACCATCCCAAAACTCACATGTATGAAAGATCAGAAATTTCAACAGTGCTAATTAAGTGACATAACTGTTGGTTAGACATAAGCATAGTTTTAGACACTGACTTGGTTCCAACATACTTCTTGTACATGTGAGAAAAGGACAGACACTTCCTTAAAGTGTGCTAGCTAAAACAACAAGACCTCCAAAATGTAAAAAAAAAGCTGAAGAGGAATGTTAATGCCTGAAAAAAATGTATTTCAACTGTAGGCAAATCAAGTATCACCTATCACTTAATTCTTGACCTCTGAAGTGAAAGAGAAACAAATTTACTGAAAAAATATTCCTTTACCAATTTGATTAACAACTTGAACACAAGTAATAGAATTGTCACTTCCTTTTCAGGTAGACTGTGAAGTCCAAGTTTGAAGAACAAAGCAGAAAACAAACAAGCAAAAGCAAAAGCTCTAGAAAACAGCAGAAAACAAAGCAAAAGCTCTAGAAAGAGCTCAAAACATGGCGATGTATAACTTGACAAAAAGTATTTTTGCAATGGATAGAGTACATACATTTGAAGAAGGTTGATTTTCTTGAGAAGAGAAGGGGTATTCGTATTCAGAAGCTAACATTCCTCTTCATTACTGAAAATGAAGCAGTATTTTCCTTTACCTTTCAGAGTTGGGGATGAAGTCTTTTTTACTTCAGCAGAAGTAGAGAAAGACTGTGTTAGATTCCACCTCAATTCTTTTCATTCTACAGTAACGATTTACATTTTCTCTTGAGTATCTGAAATACTGTCCTCAAACTTCAGTACTTAATGGTGAGTCAGATTTTATAACATTACCTCAAAGCTTCCCTACTTCTTTTTCCTTCCTATTGTTACTAATTAGCATCTATTCTTCTTACAGCTAAAAAGTTTTAATACTTTAATATCTCTACATAGAAAGAAACATTCAAGATGAGTCTATAACAGGTCACATAATAGACAGAAATCTTGCTTCATAGTGTTCATTCATTTTTCACTGGCTGTTACATCCCACCTCCTGATCTAAGAATCTGTCTTTTTGTATCTACACTGTCACTCTCCTGTGTTTTTTATCCACAAATTTCTGGGACATTTTCCAAGCAATTAATAAAAGCATACATATCATGTAGGATTGCATATAAGAACTAATTTTTCTTATTCTGAGATTTTGCATTTTCTGGGAAAAAGTATTCCTTTTCACAGTAAAGGCAGATGGAGAGATTTAAAATTGATGGTCAAAGCCCAAGGATTTTATGGTTGTTTGACTTCAGGGTTCTCAATCAAACCAACTCAGCCTCTTGGGTTTACAAGATTGGCTTGGAAATCTCCAAGAGAAGGCTTTCCCCTGGGGCTTGCTTGTGTTTTTCATGTTCTTGTAGTTAGGTCCACAATACCACCAGAACTGCATTTGTTATGGTATCTTTTTGTGTACACTTCAAGAAGTACATAGTTTTATGGAAATGAAGGCATATTAAAATGTTTTATAAGTACAACAATGGATTAGTTATTGGTTTCTTGCTCAGGTAACCTGTATTTTTATTACCTGGATGAGTTTTCTTATAGGGTAATTTAAGGATTTGAACAGCTGCTGTAATTTCTGCCAATGGTTAGCATAGTCCACTGCAAAATTTGTGATAATCTATATTAGAAAGGAAAGTTAAATATTGAGATAGGAAGCTTAAGGGGCGGGGAGGGAGAAGCTAGTCTTGATTACTGTGATTATAGCAGCTTTTATTTTTCCTTTTATTTTTTAAACTTGAATTTATGCATATATACTCTTGTAGCTGGTAAATTCTCTTAGTGACAATATCTATTTCTATCTCCAGCTCTCTGAACTCATAACAAATATGTTTTTCTTTACTTTGGATGACAAGACACCTGAATGTACAATGTGTGTTTTGTAGAACATTCTTTCACAAAATACACCCAGTTTTTTTATACAAGTTAAGGTTACACGATTGTGTTGAGACTGGCCTTTTCAGGGTCCAGGTGAATCCTAAATGAAAGTTTCAATAAATAGATTCTGTATTTTTTTTCTATTTTTCTCCTCAAAATTTTTTTGCAGCTATACCTTTTGCTTTCAAACCAGAAAGATATATTCTTTTTTTAAAATTATGTCAAATTTATATAATGTGTTTTGAAATATTCAGGGAAACGTGTTTCTGGGTTTTCTTTAATTTTGTGAATCCATTTGATAAATTCTTAACTTGTCTCTGTTAAGCATGCGTGGACAGCAATAGTTTAAACTTCTATGATTTAGACAAATGTTTACAGTTTCACTGGACAATCCAGGGATCAGCAAACAGCATATATGACTTCTCATGTGCAAAAATCTTACTTCAGAGAGATCTTATTTAAGAATTAATTAGTTCCAGGACAATTATATTGTATTACTAGTTAGAATGTCACAGACTACAGAACTATCAGGCACTGGCACAGGCTGCCCAGGGAAATGCTGGAGTCACTATCCCGGGAGGTATTTAAAAGATGTGTAGATGTTCTGCCGAGGGACATGGCTTAGTGGTGGCCTTGGCAGTGCTGGGTTAATGGTTGGACTCGATGATCTTAAGGGTCTTTTCCAACCTAAACAATTCTGTGATCCCATATATTTGTGGAAACACAGCACATATGCTTCCTGTCCACATACTTCCTAGTAATAGTAACACACATTCATACTAGCAACAACATGAAACATTTATCAAGTAAAATTTCAGTCTATGTAACTAAAATTTGGCATGGTTAAAGTGAAGCTATTTCTACGAAAAGCATCAGACCACCTTAAATATTGAAAATATTAACAAATTCATCTGTAATGATGAAATGATAGATGTTTGTATGACAAATAGAAAAGCAAGACATAATTGAAACTAAAAAAAAAGGTTACAAAACAAAGAA
Source organism: Aegotheles bennettii (assembly GCA_013398125.1). NCBI lineage: Eukaryota > Metazoa > Chordata > Aves > Caprimulgiformes > Aegothelidae > Aegotheles > Aegotheles bennettii. Next base: position 848,836 of record VZRW01001316.1, read on the forward strand.
AACAAAAGAGTTTATTTACAGTGCAGTTTTCAAAAGCCAGAACACATTAGCATAAACAAAGTATAACTAGATTGAAATAAAAATTAAACTAAAACCAGGGAGAAGTGAAAACAAAATATAATGGCAAAGAAAACCAAAATAACAAAGGGACCACTGAAAGAACTCAGGATTAAAGAAAATACAGCATAAAAATGGAATGACAGACAATAATAGATAGCAAAACCCATCTACATATTGGACCCATTGATAGAGAAGGTGAAAAGATTTCCTCTTGATAATTTTTAAGCTAAATAATACTTTACTTTTTTTTTTCCCTGGGTTTTTGTTTTTTGGGGGGTTTTTTTTGAGACAGGAATACAAGACAGTTAAAATCTTTGAAGAGAAATTACTTCAGCTTTAAGCGAGCATGCCAAAGACAGCTAAAGTTTCCAAACTTCTAAACTGTGCTTAATTACAATACAAACAGAAAAACTGCTACAAGTCAACCTTTTAAGCAGACTTGCTGTGATAAAGTATAAAAAGTTTTGAAACAGATTTGTACTTTGCCCGCTGTGTCCTCACAGCTAGCTACAAGCTTTGTATGGAATTTGCAAGGTGCCTTCTTCACCTTCCTGCAGCTTTGTTTTACTTGTTTTAGTTGTGACAGTATTTTTTCTAATTGACCAGATATCTAAAGGTAATTAGTTTTGCTTTTGTTTATCTTTGTGTGATACAACCCGTTTTATACAGATAGGTTTAATGAGCAGGTAGTCTATGTAGAATGACATGCTTTTGACTGTAAAATAATGATGAAATATAGAGAACTACAGGTCTGTCACAAAAGCAGAAGATTTGAGGACAGACACACAATGGGGTACAGAGAAGTACAGACATAGGAAGAGATAGGGCATGGGCTCGGCTATGGAGACCCCACAGCAATAAACAACTCCTTAGTGGTCAGTTAAAGAAATGCAGACCTGGATCTAAACAAAACCAGTCTTAAGGGTAACAAAGAGAGCTAAGAAATTATATATAATATACATAAAAGGCATTTGAATATAACATGGAGCTGCAAACCAAGGAAGGAAGACATTGAAAAGTGTAAAAGCATATTAGGAAACATATAAAAATGACCCCAAGTATATCCTATAATGAGGAAAAAGAAACCACCAACATGAACTTCATATTCCTCCTGGAGAAGGACTCCAGATGCTGACATCTCATCCTACATCCCCCAGCCACCACCACCATTGAAGCAAGGCCAGTGACCACCCAGAGCAACAGAGGAAGTAGAGCATAACACCAGGGAAAGGTATAGAAACAAAGGTGTGTGCATATTAGAAATTTAACTGCACTTCTTTCTTTAACAGTATTTCAGTTAAATTAATGATAATTTCATGGTTTTACTTGTATATAAGGTTTGCTTCCTCTCTGCCCATAAACAATATTTGCAATATTTTGAATGCAACATCTTCAGGCATGCACTGTGGTTGGGATTCCCCAAGGAAGGATCCTGTGTGTATGCTATCTGTAATGTTGCAAGAGGCCTGATATAAATAAAACAAATGGGTCAAAAAAGCAGGCTCCAGCTTTTTTTCCCTTCAGCACAATGTATAAGTCACATTTGCTGCCACTTAAAAATTGTTATGACTGGCTGGGGCAGCCATCTACTAGTTGAAGTAGTAATGCTGTAAATTAAAATGGACATAAAGATTCCCAAATTTTACTTGGCTGCTTATTGAAGGGGTTGCTGAGATATCATGAATATTAAAACTCATGACTTGAGATGCTAAACTTCTTGAAACCAGAATAGCTGTTCCAGGAAAGAAAGAGGGAGTATAGAATTCTGGAAGAATTGAGTGACATTTTGGAATGAAAAATGAGATTTAAAAAAAAAAAATTCTGCAAAAGAGAAATCAAAATAAAGTAAAAAAGATGGTTTAAAAATAAAAGTATGGTTGAAAATACAGATTCTGAATTCACAGCTCCATGCATAATCCCCAGGGTTTCTAGTCCTGTGGCACAGCAGTATGGTGGCAAATGAGAAACTGGAGCTGGAAGCCCAGAAATCTGTGAGGGTTAGGAGCCAAGGCTCCAATGTAGCCTGGCAGGAACGCAGACTGCCTCTGTATCATCAGAAGTTCAGCATGAATAATGCTTTCTCACTCTTCTTTCACTCCTCCCAGAATCATATAAACATCCTCTAAATGCAACCTGTGACACTCAGAAACTTCCAGCCAACCCTACTATGTTGGAGACTGGAATGATACTGAGTAATACCAGGGTTGCTTTATGGTGTTCTGTTGTTTTTCACAAATGCAAACTCTCCCATGGCTGTTAAGAAGTTTTATTGTTGTCAATTTATCTATTAGAAGATTTATGCTGTATTAGATTAATAACGCTGAACTAGCAACTGCCAAATGCACTTGCAGATGTCTATAGAATGTATGCAGAGTCTTAAACTTCACATCAAAGTTGGTTTCACACCTCTGTTCTCTAGGAAAATCTTATTTGTGATTGAGAGTATTTGTTAAAGTCTGATCTAAGCAAGGATCATGACTGATTTTGAAGGACGATAGAGGCTTTGATGTACTCTGGGATCAAAGGGAGTAATAGCAAGGAAATAACTTCTTTTATGGACAGTGTGTTCTGCTAACAATAGTAAACTATTAACAGTCTTCTGGGTTTTGCCCTCAATTAAGCATTTTAGCTACTATATAGCTGCATTTTTCTTCATATTTTACAGTATCCTTATTACCAGACTGTCTTGAAAGGATATGAATAGATTAGCTCAGGGAGAAGACAAGATTATACCAGTTACACACATCATATTAGATTGCATGAACAAGTCTAAAAAAACAACCCCATGGGATTGCTGAGGCAAAACATCACACACAACAAAATACTAACAACATTTCTTTTAGAATATGATGGGGTTTTATGAGTCTAGATGCAGACAGTGTAGGAATTCCCAACACACACCACAGGAAAATAAGAGGATTTTGTGACTGACATTGCATTTGTACCCTCAACATGGGATGCCACAACTACAAATCAAAAGTGGGGAAAGGAGAGAGAAAATCATTTGTTAAGTAATCACATTGTGAGATTTGAGATCACACCTTCAACCCCACCTGGAAAGTTCCAAACAGAAATACAGGCATTTTCACTACAGTAACACATACACAATGCCTCTGAAGTTTCCCATGCAGTGACTCTGTCATGTCCAGAACACAGAGCTGGTGGAATGGCCATCCCTGGACGTGTTTAAAAGTCCTGTAGGTATGGTACTTAGGGACATGGTTTAACAGTGGACTTGGCAAAGCTAGGTTAGTAGAGTCAGATTAATGGTTGGACTTGATGATCTGAAAGATCTTTTCCAACCTAAATGATTCTGTGATTCTCTCCTTGACCCTGGCAGCCCTGTATTGTACAGGGACCTGACAGGAGGCAGGTCAGCCCTGATGCCCAGGCTTCCCCCAGGTCCAAATGGTGATCCCACTCAAATCATAGAACGATGCAGTTCTTCCTGGTCCCTTCAAAGGTGTGCAGCCGCCCACAGGGCTCCTCTGGGCACCATGCCTTCCTGGCACATAGCAATGCCTGTGGCTTGCCTGCTCCCCACGGGAGCCCCTGTGCTACTGAGCATGCATCTGACATGACAAGTGAAACAGAAACAGCAGATCTGAATAGGCAGATGAACAGTGAGCAAATGGCATAATGGCAGAGGTGGAAATTTAATTGTGTCAAAGATTTCCTGCCAGGAGTGGCGTGGGAACATACATACACACACCAGTGCTGTGTGCCAAGTACCTCCATGGTTGAACATGGCTGTGGCACCTGCGTGGGGTTTGTAACCTCTTTCCCACGAGCTCACCTTTGTGACAGTCAGTGAAAGCTCACTTAGGGACACTTCGCAGCAAGACTGAAAAATCAGAGTTGATTCTGCCTGCCTGGCTAGCCTGCTTGTCTGGCTTCTGGGTATAACACCTCAAACCTGTTCTGTCATGATCCACACAATATGAAGAGATAAAACTCTTTAAAAACATATTACAGAGAGCGTGAATATTTGCAAACAGTGCTAAACAAGCAATAGTTGTCTCATGTTTTAGACTTGCCTGACACCATGACAAATGCTAGCAGATTGAAAACTCAAGGCTTAGAGGAAGAGTGAGTTTTCCTCTGTAAAATGACTGTGAATTTGAGTAGGTGTATTGTTAACACATCCTCCAGCTTTGACTTTTACAAGAAACCATTGGGTTGCATACTTTAATTTTCAGCAATCAAAACTACCTTGCAGTAGACTATTTCCAAAATTATTTGAGCTCTGCCCTTTGAAATAAAATGGCTGAAATAGACTATAAATGGGACTATTTCCCCCCCCTATATATTTTCAATGTATGTATATATTTAAAACTATCTACTGCTTTAGCTGTCCTGTCACCTTTCCTTCCTTGGTTATGGCTTCTGAAGAGTTTGTAGCCATCCATTGCAGCACTGCAGCTGTGCGAGTCATCCCACCACGTTTCTGTGATTGCAACTAAATCATACTTTCCCTGCTGCAGGATGGCTTCCAGCTCCTCCTGTTTGTTGCCCATGCTGTGTGCGTTGGTGTAGATGCACTTCAGTTGGGCTATTTATTGAGCCTGACACATTTTTAGGGGGAGAAGCCCAAATTCCTGTGTGACCACTCTCAAGTCCTTCCCTGGTTTCTAACCCATCAACAACCCTTGTGTCTTTGCAGCTGTGTGGATCTCCATCCCCTCCCTCCACTGAGGTGGCAGATCAAAGGACCTTGATAACACGAGTGTGCTTGACATGCTTGTGTTATATGACATGCATATTTTATAAATGGACAAAAATTCACCGTTCTTGACAGTTAATGTGCTTTATGCAATTTATTTTTTCTTTTACTATGCCACACCTCACTTAGAACCTTAAATAACCTGCTTGGCATTTCAGATAAAATAATTTCTTTCATCATATTAATTTCAGTACTTTTTTTCTGCTTGACACCTATTGTAATGTTGTATAAGAATACCTTGACTTATGTGCTTGTTGGTTGTTTCAGCACCTGATATTGTAGAACAACAAAAGCATTTAAATATATTACTGTATTTAAATTTAGCATCACTACTACCCCTCAGGTCAGTTGCTGTTCTTCTGTGACTGAATCTAAGGGAAAACTGTAGGGATTATCTTTGTTGAATGTACATGTTCAGATACAGTTCTGAAATCAATGAACTGGAAAGATGTCTGCTCATGCGGGGAACACAACTTAGCTGTGTAGTAATAAATACACAAGGAAGGTGTCATGCAAACAAAGCCATACCCTGTGTCAGCAAATGACAGTTCTTTGAATTAGTATCCTTGTCCTTGAGCTTAAATTTGGATATACTTCAAATCTTCCTGATAAAATGCTAGATACTGCACTGTATAGTTAGCAGATTAATGCCTCTCTGGTTTTGCTGGGAAAAAAAATGACAAGAAGTGCTATGAAACAAAAAGTGAAGGGGAAAAAAAAAGTTCATTCGGCTCATTTTTTTTCCCTTTGGAAACAAAATTGTTGCAAAAGTTGTGGTATTCCATAGAAATGTCAGCACTGCAATCTGTCTGCAGAAGTCTGCATAATTGGGAGAACTTTCACTAAACACAATGTAGAAGCAGAACCAAGTAAAAGGTCATGTGTTATTATTCACTGTGTAGTGCAAAAGGGAAGAGCAATTAAAAAAGCCAGAGGGAAAGGCAAAAGCAGCAGCAGTGCACCTAGAGCTCTTAGCTAGATTTTAGAAGTGGCAGAGTGGGAGGATGCCATATGTATCGGTCCCTAAGGCTCACATCTTTAATTTCTGGATGAGATGAATCAAGGTAAAAACAAAGCTATAACCTAAGCGATCAGCAAAAGTAACAAGGAACTAATTAGGAAATAAGCTATTATTAAACAAAAGTACAGTAGGAGATGAATAATAACCCATAATAAATCAGGCAATCCCCCTCCCAACTCACCACCACAACCACATACCTGCCCTGCTATATTACTATTATGGATAGGAGAAAGCTTTTTCTGCAAAATGGGAGTGAATCTGGCCAGATTCCCCAGTAGTTCCGTGTTTTGTGAATTCCTGGATTACGGCTATTTTCAGATTTTAAACACAGTTTGAGAAGCTGGGGTATGCAGATTACTGGGGTTTGTTTATCCCTATGTTCACTTAGTTCAGAGTAGTTAACCATTTCCCATCCTGGGTCAGAGTAATCCATTGCTAAAACTTGTGAATAGGCATGTGACTGACTGACTGACTGACTGACTGACTGACTGACTGTGTAAAGTCAGGTTTTTTTCTCTTTAAACTTCCTACCCAGTGGGACAAAGATGGGAACACCTTAAAGGCATTTTTTTAATGATTGTTAAGATGTGAAGTTAGTGGCTAAATATCACCTAGAACATATGTATTGGAAAGATTGGTTCAGTTTTCTAAAGTTCATTTAGTCTGGAGTTTCAGTAATGCACTGTAACTATTTCAGAAGTGCAGGATCTCTTTTTCTGGTGCTACGTTCAACCTTCCACAGCCCTTCTGTGTCTTTGGGTTGATAGCTGCAGTCTGGTTGTGCTGTACAGCAAGTTCTCCACCAGGAGCGGTATGATGTGGGTGATTTCTTCTTTCTGACCCTAGCATTGTTTGGGTCACATTTGTATATTTGCTGCTGTACTTCTGCAGGTCCATGTTACATCTGAATTTACTGTATGTGGTAAATTTTACATCTCTTACATACTTGTGTTTTCTTACCCTGACACTGGTTAATAAACTTCACAATAACATTTTGGGTAAGTATATAGCTGCAATATTACATTTAGTTTTCCTTTTTCCTTTAGCTTTAGAAAACCTTAATGAAATATTATTTTAAAAAAAAAAAAAAGCAAAATAAATTCCAACGTACATGAAAAAGTTTCTTTTCTTCCACTGACATATGAAGCCATATGTGAAATACCAGAGTGACATTTTGTGTAGTTTTCAGTAAATTTCGTTGCATTGATTAATATTCCTTACTGCTCCTTGTAGCAATTCATTTATGGTATGATGAGATCAACTACCTACTGCAGTGATTCTTTTGTGCAACAGTAGTTGATTCTTAGCTGTGCAATAGTACTTGAATACTTGATTCAATATTTTATTGCCTAGTTTTTGATTGGGGCTTTTTGTTTGTTTTTACCCAGTGTCAAGGTGGGTATATACTCTTTGATTATCTGATTTTTTATGTATGAAAAACTTATCAACTAAAGAACCTTATATATTTTAAGCTCTGCAGAACAGAAGTGACAAATGTAAAAAACAATCAGGACCAAAGTGTGATGATTTGTGTCTCATGCATAATAAACTTTAGTAACAATCTAATATTTTACCTGCATTCTAATTGACAGTGAATTAAGAAATCTATGAAACAGGAGAGTAAATACGTAGAAATTCCATTTTAACTTCAATGAGACTATATCAAGTGATAGTTATTACAAAATATATTTTTTTGTATTATCAGGTTCTAGTTGTAAATATTTCTTTAGGAAGAGACAGGCTGGTGCAAAACGTGGTGAAAGAACTACTAAAAACCCAACACAACTTCAATTAAAAAAAAACAAAACAAAAAACAAATTGCAAAACTATAATCAGTGGATAAAATGCCTATCTGCTTTCCCCTTTCTGACAGAATGTTTTGTACTAATCCTAAATCATCTCCAATTGAGCAGTAGTTTCTTCCAGAAAGCAATATAATGATATATTTTTAGGTCTTTGTGTCCTTGTTTTAAAAATATTAGTAATGCCTATTCCAAGTATCCATAACTCCAGAATAATATTTATGAGAAGCTGAAATCCATTAGTGAATCCATGGTAAAACAGGAGAAAATTGATTTTTAATGATGTTGATATCTTAGTTGGATAATAGTTCAGCATATAGATCACAGGAATATCAACAAGAAGTGCAAAAGAAAATAAAGTTATGACAGATTTGTGGTTTGGAGTAAGGAAAGAGTACATCAGGAGTGGTGTTATGAGAGTGAGCTGACCAGAAGGATCTCTCACATCGTATGATGTTATGTTCAGCAATAAAAGCTGGGGAAGGACAGAATGGGAGATGTTTGGGGTTACAGCATTTGTTTTCCCAAGTGCGTGCCAATGGGAAGCAATGAATGAATTCCTTGTTTTGCTTTGCTTGTGCATGTGGCTTTTGCTTTCCCTATTAAACTGTCTTTGTCTCAATCCACAAGTTTTCACACTTTTACCTTTCCAGTTCTCTCCCCCAAAGCACTGGGGGAGAATGAGCAAGCAGCTGTGTGGGGCTTGGCTGCTGACTGGGGTTAAACCACAACATAAGCAATGATAGAAGCCAGGTGATTGCATGGTTGGGTTGTGTAGATATATTATATAATATTATATATATATTGACTAGATATCATATTTATTTTTCCCTTTCTGAATATTTACTTATTTTTATTTATATTTCCATAATTTACTTGTCTGAGGAAATATTTGGATGCATACTAGAAATAAATTTAATATCTACACATTGTGCCCCTCACCTCTCACACAGGAACAATCCTCGCAAGTCTGTCTACTTTTGAAGGAGTTCAACATAAGTTCACGTGCAGCACTGAACATAAACAACAGAAAACTTTATGTTCATGTAAGTACTAAATTAGGACCTTTGGGCGTTATAGCAATTTTACTTTCCCTTGAATCTCAAAAGTGCTTGTATTGAATTGTTCCTGGTTTGTAATACCATATATTAATAGCACACAACTAGGTGTGATTGCAAATTCATTGTGAATTCATAACATTCTTCGTATTATGTATTACACTAATGCTACCAATGAATGGAGATTGATAACCTCATCTCCCTGCTTCTGCTGAAATTGAATGTCCTGTGGGCTTGGTTTATTAAAACAATAAAACTAAAAATCTTAAAGAAGCCCAGAACTATAAAAACTAAAATAACAGATTTCTAATACCTAATAGAACATTCTGAAGGCCTGGATGATTTATGTAAGGTTACTTTTTGTGTTCCAAGATTACTTAAGTGTAATGAATTTTAAGCACTGTATTTTTCTTCCTTTTAGTTGAATTAGGAGTTGGATGAATTTCAGTCTCTAATTTTATTTTCCTTAAAAATATGCCTTTAACAGTAAAAAGAGCCAACCAAATAGAAATGGACCTTTTAAAACTATTAGAATAATGTAGAAAAGGGAATTGTACAAACTCTGTCCATTTTAAATGATTGCTGTTTTATCATAAATAAATCTACTCTGCACCAGTATGTAAATGGGATGCAGCAACTTTATTCTTGCCCTTCCCTTCAGTGGAAACCAAGAGCTGCAGTTTGTCAGCACCATTAAGTATGTAATGAATTCTTCAAACACAAAAGGAGTGAGTCAGATTATTGTAATAGACTACTTAATGATGCCTTCATATTAGCAATTGCTAGAAACCATGTCTTTTTTATTTATATAAAAAGAAAGGTTTAGGGGTTGTGTTAGATTCATACACACTACTTCCGTTATATGATGGTATCCACAAGAAAAGTATGGACTTAAACAATAAACTGCATTGTTGATATAAAATATCAAATACGTTATAAATACAAATTGTGTAGCACATAAAATAATGTTTGCCACCTGTGTACTATGCTCAACATATGGGTCATTGTCAAAATTGGTGCCGTGTTTTTGTGTTTTATATTGAGTTGATTTGTGCCATCAATTATTTAATTCTTTGTTCCTATCTCTCTTTTTACTTAATCCACTTTCTATGTCACTAATCCAAAATTCGGTAAAAGGTAAAACTGATTGGGGTGTTGGTTGTGTGCTTTACAAAACAAAAAGCAGGAGCTTTCTACCACTAGAGTACATTCTAACAGGACGTGCAACATTTGCTGTTATAGATCTCATGTCATAATAAAATCTTTCTCTGAATCCTCTTCAGTTATAATCACAATATAAGAACAAAGCAGAGCATCTGTTCCATATATGACATTAGTGCTAGATAGGCCTTTTCATTTAATATCTTTGTGAAGGGGATGAAGACTGATAACACTTCAGAAGATAGAAATTAGACTTTGCAAGTGTCTACAACGATAATGTCACTAGAATACATAATAATTATTAGAACCTGACATGCATAAGTTCCCCCAATGTTCAGGTGATTCTCTCTTTTAACATTTTCAACTGGTTTCATCCTTTAACTTTTCTCTTTTAAAACTACCATTCAGTAAAGTAGTTGGGCAACGAGATCAATATTACCAATGTCACTGTGACATTTGATTAAGTAAAGTCTTGCCTGGTTTATCATGAGAAAATTCTGGAATCTCATTGCCAGAAAATTGCTCCTCCCACACCTTTCTCATCAGGACTAGGTATGGTGTTGGGACCTCCACCTGAGTGCCAAAATCCCGGTGGATCCAGGGGCATTTGTACTGCAAATGGCATCCCAAGGGAAGAATGGCACCAAGATTCTTCTTACCACACGTTCCTCATCTGGGACACTTGTGGTGTTCAGGTCATAAGGTCATTGCCAGAATAATGATTCCAAGCAGCAAAGTTGAAAAAAATCTGTGAAGAACACCTGAAGTGCAGTACTATGGAAAAGACTCAGGGTTTTCATTCATGTAGGTGGTATGGTATTGTATTATATTAGAATCCTTTCCCTGATGTAGTTTTGGGAGTCATGTGTCAATCATAACAGCCTAAAGACTAAGTCATTGTGTGCTGTAACCAAGAGTTCAATGTGCAGGAATTTCAGATTGTCGTATCGCCCACTTACTGCACAGAATTAAGGTTATTCCAAGCAATAGCCAGCAGAAGTATACAGAGTTTATTTCTTGTAAATCACGTGAAGTTAGATGGGGATCGTAACTAGTAAGCACAGAAGTATCAGCTCCTTATTCCCACAATTATGTTTTGCTAGAAATCAGCCTTCCGTAGCTCTTTGAAAGAGTTGTTACAGGAGAGGTCTCCAAATCCTTGATAGAGTTGCAGAAGCCTCAGAGAAATCTGTATCAGCCAAGCTGATACAGCTTTATGCTTACAGTTTTCCTTTTACCTGTTGTGACTAATTGTTGCAGGCAGCTGTGGTGCAGAATTACCTCCAGCTAGGGTTGGTGTGGGTGCAGACAACTGCTGGGCAGTAGCTCATGGGCTCATTTCTTGGTTCAAGATAAAAGTTCCTATTCTGATTGAACAAAAGGTAACGTGTTTCCATTTAATTTGGGGGCATTACTTTGTTATGTTGAGCTTTTCCTTTTAAGTTAGTCTGATTACAACAGTGTTAAACCACTTGACTGACTTTTGTTTGCTACTGAGATAAAGCAGGAATACATGATTTCCTGCGTGCTTGATTTCTTTAAAAACAGAAGGAATTTCTTTTCCTCGCATCGGTGTTTGGTGTATCAGGGGACTGAAATCACACTACCATCATGGGTTTGTGTCTTACTTCTATTCCCATTGAAGTCAACAGAAAAATTTCCTGTGGGAGTTCAAAGACAAAAGAATTAAGTTATCTTAAGGAAAAAAAGAACCGTTGTGTCTGTTTCCATTGTTTTTGTAATCTAAATGAATACTTAATAAAACTGTAAGAGGGAGTATTAATAAATCCTAGTCTATGTTGTTCCCTTAGAGACATACTCTGGATACCAGATGATAAACAACAGAGGGAAAATAGGTAGAGAAGCTCTTCTGTCACAATCCATAAAAAGTTGATTCCTACCTACTTGCCTGGGGTTTTTTCTAATTTTTCTAAGAACCTGATCTTGCTGAAATAGTCCATTGAAACTTTTTTACTGTGAAAAGATACATCTAACAGCTGAAATAAGGAGGGCAGTTTAAGATGCAATTTCCTGTTTCCTCCTCCTCCAATTCCTTCTCACTTCTGGTGATTCATGAATCCGGGTTCTCCTCACTAAATATGTTCTATTGAACTATTTTTCTGTAAGGTTTATATATTTATATGTGTGTGTGTATAATTTAATAAGACTTTCACAGAGTGATTGAGCTTGTTGTGGTAATTTTGGAAGAGATTGCTGTGAGATATAAGGCAACACCTAAGCTCTTAATGCAGGGTAGGTATTATTTGGTCATTCATCTGGGGCATAATGTCACAAGCATTTGTTTCAATCTCAGTGTTTACTGGTGCATCACAGCCGTGTATTCCCATCACCAGATTGGATGTGTCAGCACAGCACCCCATGGTGATGAGTGAGATTCGTGAGCTGATGAGAGTTCACCACACAGCTATGGCTGCCCAGGATTTGGGGGGTTATTAGGACAAAGTCTTCAGATGTGTAAGCTAGCAGTGTTATTGGGGAGGGGGCAGAGGGAAAACTCATGAAAATTAAGCCTTAGTCTTGGTTAGTTCTGTTAATCAGGCTTCCCTTTAGGCAGCCTGCAGTTCCTTTGCTCTGTTGTCTTTGTGCTACATGAGGACTGCTGGTTGTAACTGCACCTGTAAAGATTACCAGTGATTTAATTTCTTTTTAAGTAAAATCACTGAGGGAATACTTTGAGAAATTTGGAGCCATGTTTATGTTTCTCCTTCAACCAGAGGACACAGTAAAAACATGATGAAGTGGAGTTAGTATCAGGTCTTAAAGTGGACCTTAAAGTGGAGAAAGAAGGTGGATATGGTGCCAAGGAAACTTAAAAATTAGTGTGTGGTTTCTTTTTAGCTACTTTTTGGGGTTTATTTTTGAGTTATGAATTCTGTCAGCTCTGCATTGGTTGAAAGAAAATGAGTGCAGAGAAATGGAAAATCTATTTATTTATTTAATTAATACAGTCCAGGGATATATAACTCCAGTTTCAGCCAAGTTATAACATACTCCTGTAGTGCTAAATTTCTTATTCTCAGTTCAGTTAGCTGGCATTTTCTACTTATATAACAAGTATCCTTCCAAATAAAGAGGTCCATTTGCTTTAGGAATAGCTAAGGTGGCCCGGGTGGTTGCACAGGTGTAAGATAGCCCTCTACAAGAAGAGACCTTGGGTTCTCACTGCCACTTTTCTCAAAACTGATGAAGAATGTATATTTTTTAAAATTCTGTCTCCTAACGTGCAGGGCAGTAAGAGTGTGATTTTGAGCTTTTCTGGTTTATTTCAACAGACCAACAATGTTGCATATCTAAATATCAGTAATTACATCTCAAGGAAGAAAAGACAAAATCCCAGGTTTTTTGTGTGCTGTGTTGTTTATTCCCATTGAACGGAAGGGATGTGTTTCATCTCCTGAAGCATCTGTCATTTTCCACTGTCAAAGGCTGATGCTTATTATCAACAATACACAGCTAAGACACTGTTCAGTTTGAAAGTAGAGGGGAAAAAAATCTGTTTACACTTTCTTTTAAAGTTTTAAATTGTAGTTCTAAACAAATCGTATTTGTGGTGTGTTTTTCATTTGTGCAACCAATGGATTTAGCTGGCATAAAACTCAAATTGGAGTTTGGCTCAGCTACTGAAACAAGCATTCTGTGACTTCTCATAATTAGCGTTTCCACCTCAATCTTACATGTTTGGGTGTCAGTGTTATGTTCTTCCACATTTTATATCTTCAAAATGTTTCTCCAGGGTTTTCATCAACAAAACCATTTTGATGAATTTTGTCTGGATGAATGTAGTGTGTCTTTAGTGGATGAATGAGAGTTTGTGATACTTCACCCTCATAATTGATCTGGTGTTTGCAAACCATAGAAAATGCCACAAATGAAAATATTATAGAGAAACAGTCATGAACGTTGTCTTAATTTGTCTGTTTATGAGTAAAGTTTTAAACATCTGTTTTCCTTTCAATTGGTCTTTACAAATATTTTGAAGTTTTGAGTAAAATTTTAAACATGTTTTCCTTTCACTGATCTCCACTTGGACATCAAGCCATTGACTCTTTGCCACCATCCAGCCAATTCCTTAGCCACAAAGTGGTCTATCCATCAAGTCCATGTCTCTCCAATTTAGAGACAAGGATGTCATGTGGGACAGTGTCAAATGCTTTGCACAAGCCAGGTAGATGACAGCAGTTGCTCCTTCCATATCCACCAGCACTGTAACCCTATCATAAAAAAAGCTTTGAATCACTGAGCACCTCATGTTTTGGTCAGAGCTGGGACACTACAATGTATGTTTTTCTCGATGCTGAGCATTGATTCTCCAGGAGGAAAAGCAGAGTTTGTCCTACATTTCCTTTGCCTTCTCCAAATACTCTTCCAGGCCACAGTAATCAATGCATCTGATAGTTTCTTGATGTTTGAGGCTGATGGGCCTGAATTTTCTATGAATTTCCTTGGACTGATGAGCAGCAGTGTGTTCAAAACTGTAAAAATCTCCAGAGGTGCTATGAAGTTTTTTGCATTTATGATCATTGTCTTAATAATTTATTTTCACTCAAAGATAATCAAGGTCCTAGTTTCTTTTTTTTTTCCTTCTTTTTTTGTTTTTGTAGGGTGAGTGGGACACATTCAGGTGAATATGGAAAGAAATGCAGTTTTTAAATCTGAAATTAAGCCTTTTATGTATCTGTACTATTATATGCTAATTTACATTTCTTAAAGCTTCTAACACTGCTTTGTGTTCAACAGCATGAACACTTCTGCAGGTTCCATTGCAAAATATAATAAAATATTGTGAATCGGTAATGGGGCATTCAATCAGCCTAAACCAAGATCTTACTATGCAGAATGTGTTATGAGGTGGAAAAGAATTCTGAAGTCTAATTTCAGCTGTAACTTTTTGCTTCAAATCTGTTTTGACTTATGGTTACTGCAACAGTTTATGTACTGGCTTATGTAGTCAGTAAAGATAACTAGAACTGCCTAGCACTTTTACAGAATTTATTAATACAGAGGGGAAAACCAAACCAAATTCCACTTCTTGATTTGAGAGGTCACTTGAGAATAATCATGTCAATGTTTGAGGTCTATTTATTTAGTACTAATGATACTCTGTAGATTTGCAATTATTGTAAGACATATTTTGCAGGTTACTGAGCTTGACTGGTTTTTATATTAAAGAAACAATATGTGGATGCATTATTCACTAGAGAATATTCTATAAAAATCTGCAATATAATCATATTCTATCTGAGGCAGGATGTTATTTAACCATTCAGATTCCTCTTAAACCCACAGGAAAACTTTACCTGCCCCACACATTTCGTGGCGCATTTTTGCATTGATATTTCAGCTGAAAAATCAGCCATATCTTTCCTAGTTAAATTTTTAATCTAAGAAGATTCCTATCTGTATACAGCTTTGAAATTGTGTAGAATGTTCAGCTCTTATACTGTAAAGTTATTTTCTCAGTGAGCAACCAAATAATGACAGCATGTGAACAATATAATTTGCACAGCAATTTTACTTTTAATGACTGCTGCATGTTGCTATTTCCCTCATTCTCTCTCACCTCCAAGAATTTATAAATTTAGGACAGACTGGTAGCATACTTCATGGTGAACATATACTGTAGGGCAAAGTAGTGGTTACACAAACTGGCAATGGCAAGGGCTGGATTGGTGCTCCTGTTACTGTTTCCTTCATTTTTGGATCTAGCCATCCAGCGTGATGTCTCCATGTAGTGGTCAGGGTGAACCAAACCCCAGAGAACAGAACTGCTCTGTTGCTCCCCTCCACCCTCCCAGGGGAAGATAAAGGGGAATAAGGAAGAGAGACTTCAAAGTTGGAAGTTAAAACTAGAACAGGTTTAACAGAACAGGGAAGGGAGGGTAACGTGGGAGAATAATGAAAAATATCCAAATACATCCAAAACCTGATTTCAGTGGTTGCTGACGAAGTGTCAGAAAGTCCCTTGTGGCAGAGTGAGCTCAGGAAAAGGGGCCGGGGCTCTTCCTAGCACCTGATGGAATTGGAGCCTGCTGAGCACATGGCAAGGTGAAGACAAACAGCACAAGCTTCTCTCCAAGATGTCCAAGTGAAGACAGGCAGGCAGAACAGCTGGACTTTATGTCCCTCCTGGCTTTTATAGCATATGGAAGAAAATGGGAGGGAATACTGACCTGTCTCTGTCCTGCATCCTGGATCCCTTGGGGTCCTAAACCATGCCCTCTCTCTAGGGCCTTGTATTAATACCATACACTTAGCCTGTGTCCCCTCAAACCATAACACATGAGCACTTGCCATCTTCCCTTTCCTCCGAGGTAGCAGCAGCCTGTATGCCTCTCCTTTGTGCAATAGGGAAAGAGGGGCAGGGGAGGAATTGCCAGGACACTGCAGAAGTTCAGCAATACAACCAGTGTCTAGGAGGGCTGTGCTAGCCACTGATCCATCCTCTCAGCAACAGCAACATGCTGGTACTGCCAAGCTATGAGTAGTTACTAAGTAAACAGGTATTCCCCCATTTGGGGAAAAGGCAGCAGGCCAGATGGTAATAATGGGTCTCCGGGGTGTCCTTTGAACTGCACAGGACTAAACTGTGTCTTATTAATCAGTTTGAGTCTTCGTCATTGTCAGAATGCATTCATCTCCTGCAGAACACTTTAACATCGAGACAGCCCAATTTATGTATTATTTGGCATGCTAGTACAAGAGACTGTTTAAGCTGCAGAGTTAAAACCTCAGGATTCAAAGATATTCCAGTTGCACTCTTAATTCAGTGAAGCGCAAGTGCCTTTATTTGTCAAAGAAGCCGTAGGATGCAGAGGGACTAAGACAAGGAGATGACACATGAATGCTGTCTTTAAGAAATGGTTCCTCTTTTGTTTCTGCTCCAGAGGAAGGACTGCAGACACCCAGTAAAAAAAGAATAATAAAAAATTACTCTTTATAGAGGACTGAATGACCAGTGTTGAAGAAGGACGTGATTCAAACTTAATGTATCCTCTGTTCAGTGTATTATCCATTGAAAGGAGCAGAGTTTCTGTAGAAAATCTGATAGTGTCGCTTAAAAACTGCCCCATGGTTTGCCAGCATGTAAGAAGCTTAACTGAATGTAGATAGTGTTGCCATGGGTATCTCTAGCTTTTGAAGGCTTTGTTTTGCGAGCTACGAGCTCTTGGTATGGAAACCAAATTAAAGATTTCTATTTTGTTATTAATGGATCTTCCAACTTTTAACTATTTTAGTGACTGCCTTGCAACACAAAAGAATTTTGTGAGGATAAGGACCATTGTCTTGCAAATGGTTTAAGTGTATGGGGTATACACAACTGAAAGTTGGAGGGAATTCTGTAAAACAAACAGGCTATATATAATGCTTATCATAAAAAAAGAAAAAGAGGAAACATTTTTCTTTTTCCATGAGACACTGAATCTGCTACCCTAGTATGAAAGCAATTTTTCAAGACTATATATTTCAATTCTATTAATTTTGATAAATCTTCATATGTGTTAGCTTTAATAGTGTTATACAATTTACATAAAACAAATAAACAGAGCACAATACTTTTCGTCATGAGAAATCCTAGGATGACAGCTGAAAAAACAAACCAAATAGCCTTTGTTTGCTTGCATGAAATAGATCTATGCCCATTAGATCTCTAACTTCTAATTTCTTATGGCTTTCTGGTCTGTGTGTCAGGTCTGAGTTAAAAAAAATATAAAAAAGTAATTCTGTTTGTGTAAAGATGAAAGGAGTTGCTTTTTTGTTTGTTTTCAGTATCTTTTAAAATGTCCTTAGTAGTGTCAAAGCATTAATATTGGCAGTGTTGCAAGTGTGCGCATAGATTAGTTTTGGAGAAAAAGATTTCAGGTGTGTGCGTTGTACATTGACAGTCAGCACTGGATAATTGGAAAGGGCCTGGCCAAAATAGGTAGGAGAGTGGGAATTGTCTGAATATGTATTGCCTGTTCCACAGAAGTACTGAAAGCTTCAGAGATTTCATCATAAAAATATCACTTATTTAATTAAAGGACCATGAGGTGAAAAAACATATGAAGTGATTTGCAAGGAAATTTGTCACTAGAAAAATAGGAAAACCAACTGCAGTTTGAAGCTGTTTGTAACTTCAGTTCTCCAAGTGTGGGGAGAAGAATCAGACTACAGGCAATTGAACTTTCTGGGCTGTTAAGAGGGAAATATTGCCTGAAACCAAGAGCAGCCTAATCAGATGGGACAGGAATGTGACAAGCGAGAACTGAAAGTATCTATGAGGTGAGCCAAGAGGAAATTCATTTTCAGAACTGTGGAAACTTAAAGGTAAGATACAAAAAGGATACAAAAGATATCAGAAGACTATTTATCTTTCACTGGATGAGATGAGGAAGGGCTTATGATTAAAAGAAATAGGAAGGAAAAAAGAGCAATAAGAAGGAAATTATGAGGGAAATATTGAGAGACAATGGAGGCAGCAGTATTTAAGAGAAAGGGAAGCAATTAAAAAGGGGAAGGAGGTGAATTTCTTCATGCTGGCAGCAGTAAAACTAACCTAGTGTTGAAGACATTTAATATCTTTGTGAAGGGGATGAAGACTGATAACACTTCAGAAGACAGAAATTAGACTTTGCAAGTGTCTACAACGATAATGTCACTAGAATACATAATAATTATTAGAACCTGACATGCATAAGTTCCCCCAATGTTCAGGTAATTCTCTCTTTTAACATTTTCAACTGGTTTCATCCTTTAACTTTTCTCTTTTAAAACTACCATTCAGTAAAGTAGTTGGGCAACGAGATCAATATTACCAATGTCACTGTGACATTTGATTAAGTAAAGTCTTGCCTGGTTTATCATGAGAAAATTCTGGAATCTCATTGCCAGAAAATTGCTCCTCCCACACCTTTCTCATCAGGACTAGGTATGGTGTTGGGACCTCCACCTGAGTGCCAAAATCCCGGTGGATCCAGGGGCATTTGTACTGCAAATGGCATCCCAAGGGAAGAATGTGTTGTGTTTTGCGTCCGCATAGTTCTTCCACAGATCAGTGCAATAGCTCTTAGTTTAGACAGAAGTGTCTAAGCCAAACATTTGCATGAGGAGGAGTGTGTCAGGAGGAGGTTATGTCTGAGACCATAAGACAGCCATCACCCACAACTACAAACTTTGGTCTTACTATTACCTTAAAGTTTGAATTTATGTCGCCAAAATTCATGCAGCTTAATGAGGTTATGGGTGCTTCAGTGTTAATCTTTATATTACACCATGAATATCATAATTCACAGTGATTCAAACCTGGAGGTGTTACTGTATATTTTGCTTGACTGATAGCAGTTTTCAATTCACCTTTGTGCTATTCAGGAGTTGAAAGCTGTAATTTATCAGAATAATTCATACTACTACTACAAAAAAATTCACTATTCATTATTGGTAAAGAAGGAACATTGTTACTTTAGAAAGCAACCTTACTGGGTTATGTGTGGTAGAAGTGCTGAAGGTTCAGGTCAGTTGAAAGGACGTGTGGCTAGATCAGCACTAGTAACAATGAGAGTTTCCTGCAGGACACGTCTAACCTGGACAAGGAAGGTGACAGACTCCATCTCTTCTGAATATTCACTTAGTTGCACAGCTAAAAAGGGCTTGGTTTTCATTTTTGCCGGACTCTTAAGATGTTGCTGAATGACACGTCCCTTAGCAATGATCTACTGCAGAAAACAGGGATCTAGAAGTGCACTTAAGTGTCTCTTGCAAATGGAAGCACAATGAGGTTAGTAAAACTGCTGGGAAAAATCAAAAGTTGTGCTGAAGCCATTTGAGTCAAAAGTTCATAAAAAATCTGAAATATGTCTAGAAAACAGACTAAGAAGAAGCTAAAGCTCTCTCCTCCAGGGCTGCTAAGCCTTTGAGTTTCTCAAAATGTCACTGATCTTGAAACCAGTAATGCATTCATTAATATTTTATTCTATTCCATTTTATAAAAAAATAAACAGATGTAGAATCTATAATATATAGTTTCTACTGATACTTCAGTGTGAGTTTTGCATTTATAAATAAGAGAATAATTTTCGGTTTTTTACAAACCTCAGTGGTACTTGACATTGTTCCCAAACCCCGAATTTACCAGAGGTCAGACGTGTACTGACCCATCCAATGATTCATTTCACATAATTATTTCTAGCGTTATTAACTGCCCCAAGCAGGCATTCCAAGACTGGTCTGTATAACTTGCAAATAAATATGTTGACCTGAAACTTGTTTGTTTACGAGACCTCCAGTTGTCTGCCATTCCATTCTGTGCTCACAGCAGGTCCAACTAGATCAGGTTGCAGAGAGATGCTTAGAAATATCTGAAATGCTTACATTTCTTTTACATGCTTAAGATTACAATTATTCAAAGCTAGAAATAATGAACGTTGCAATGTATTTGGTTAGCTAGTAAAATATCAGTTTGAATTAGAATCTGTACCTTTAAATTATCCTTATAAAATTGTTTGAGATAAGTACATTGGGTACTTAATTTTGGAGATTTGATACACACTTAAAAAAAAAAACAAAACAAACCAAAAAACACAGGATTTCTCCTACTTGTTAATGTTCCACCCTTTGCCTTCCAGTGTCAGCAGTTTTTAGTTCTGCTAGGTTGTTTTTTGCCTCCTGCCCAGTGGTACTTGTGCACTCCTGTGAAGGACAGCCTTTGCTAGTTCAGCACTTACAGCAGACACACAGCTACCTTGCATTGTGCTGAAATGAGAGCTGGAGTCTTGAGGTCTGTTTGCCAAACCTTTTATTTGCCTCATTCAGTAGAGTTGAATCTTCTCTACCGAACTAACTTCTATTATTCCAGGTTATATTTTGATAAAATAGTACAAAGCATTGGAAGTCCTTGCGTGTCTCTGCATATGTTCATTTAAGGAAGAGGTACAGGGAGGTCTGCCCAGATCCATGTGTGACATGGGATGCCATTGCAAGTCCCTTAATCTGTGCCTGTGCATCACTGTGAATGCTGAAAAAAATTTTAGTTTGTTGTTTGGTTTTGCAGTAAAACTACATCCATCATTGGATATGAATGCCTGATTGAAAGGGCTTGAATAATTTCTCTATGCTGTGCAGGTGGTTAGATGATTTTCTTCATGTGTTCATGGTATGGATCTTCCAGATTTTTCCAAGTTTCATCCAAGGCAGATTTCCACTAATTTTCTTTTCCTTTCAAAAGAAAATAAACATTCCTAGCTTAATTTTTTCATGTGCTGTTACCCATTTTAAAAACTTTCATCTATCTGATTTGTAATTATTTATTAGATTTTTTTTTACATTGATTCTTATATAAAGAAAAAAACATGTCTGAGGAACACGTCTTTGCATTTTCGTTTGTCACTTTGGATTTTTTTTCCTTTTTTTTTTTTCCCCTGAGATTAGAATGAATCTTTCACAAGGTTTTCTTAGCAACTGAGTCACAGAGGCAAAGATTTTGAAAATGCGCTCGGCAAAATAAAACAAATTAAACTAAACTCTAAAAATCTGGGCATTATTTTCAGAAATTCTTGAAATATAGTCAGACATCTTGGTAGAATGAAAAGTAATTTTGTCCTTTGTTGGCAAAGGATTGTCACTTCCTTGGCCTTTGAAGATGACTCAGCACTTCTGCAACAGCCTTACTGTGACCTCTCCTTCTCCTTATTAGCTGTGTAAAGTTTAAGCAATTATTTGATAACTATATGTTTAAGAGGAAGATCTTTGATTTCTAGAAAATGTACATATGTGCTGGGTGATTAAATGATTTATTTTACAATATTGGACAGGCATTTCAGCTGAGCTGTGTAGAATGTGCACATACAAAATGCAGTGTGTCATATTCTTGCAAAGAGTTGCTTTGGAAAAGAATTAACAGTAACACAGTTACTATTGTAATGTTTCTTGTAATAACTTTCTCCCATGTATTATATACAATTTTTATATAGTGTGCCATATAAAAGTGTAGTTGTTAAACAGCATTATTTAATGTGCCTTTCCAAATGCACAGGGTTAACAGGGTTAACAAGACAATTAAACATTTTTACAATGCCTTTCCAAGATAAATTAGCTGAGGAATTAACTACACTGTGTGGCCCTCTAACTTAAGTCAGAAGCTAGTTATTTTTTTTATAATAGTTAATACTGAAATTTATTATGAATTTTGTTAGTGAAGATTTTACAATTTTCTAGGAAGGGCTGTTTCTCTAAATAAAGCCTGGGAGTGTATAAACTAAAAGATGATGGAGTGATAACTGAAGAGACTTAAGATAAATTAATAATGAGATAAATTAATGCATGTATGCATTATGAATAAGTACATAAAAGAAAGTATAAGGTGATAAAATATGGAGGGAAGTTTGAGACCAGAAGTAAATGAGACCAAGAGGATCACTAGAAAGCTTAAAGGATTAAAATTGATGAGAAACTCGTGTCCGTAGGGAAGAAGACAAAGCAGAGCAGGAAAGGAAAAGTTCTCATGTCAGTTTAGTCTTGGAAAAGGTCAGGTGTTCAGCCAGAGAAAGGAGAATAGGAGATTTGTGAAAGGAGTCCTAGAGACTGCAGGAATAGCATTCACTTTAACTAGAGAAGTAGAGGTCGGTCAATGGAGAAAGAAAGAGAAAAACCTAAATTGTGAAAAGCATTGTGCAGTGGTGGTGGGACTTTGGGGGTGGTAAACAGTAGCTGACAATGGAAGGGTGAGAAAGAGAAGGAAGTCAGAGTGGGGTGAACCTTGGAGACATTGAACTGTTCTGGTTTATTTCCTTCCTATTTAACGTCAACTCCAGTCAGCCCTGCAACAGCAACTCTTTGGGATGGCTGCTCTAACTCAGAACATTGCTTAACCTTCTGCAGTGCAAAGCAGTACAGTCAATGCTGAGATATCACATTTAGGGAGCTACACAGCTCTCCTGGGTTGGCAACTGTCTTGGAGTCTCCTGCTGCCAGATTGGGATAAAAATGGAGGTGACATACAGATAACTGGATATCAGAAAGATGGCAAGCCAAGAAGGCCAAGAATCAAAGCAGGACAATAAATGAAAACGATAGTTTTCTGATGGGCTGATCTACCCTTTGACAATTATCTGATAACCTTGGGTTTGGTGGGTATCAACTTTCCATTGTAAGACATTTTTCTTTTCTTGTTATTTTACATACAGTAGCTCTGATATGCCCAGATATTTCTAATCTTAAAAAGAAAGAATGAGGTGAGAGAAGATACCAGTAAAAACGGAAAGATTTTCCCCTTGAGTTACAGGGTGTTCTGCATCATTAAACATATGAAGAACTTCCTGGTATTAGTTTTATTTCAGTCTTGTATTTTCCTCTCAAAATTCTATAATATGTGTCTCCAGGGACTTTAAATACCCTGGAGTGCACTGAGAGTTTGAAAAAGAAGCTGAACACTGACAGCAGCCTTTCCAGGCAGCTTCAACCAATGACTTGTCCAAATAAACTATAAACAATTATGTACCACAGATACAGAAGATCACTGATTAAGCAACAGATAGCTATGAGTATACTAATTCCATGTTACCAGTAAATATTATCAGAAAACAAAAATATTTGGATGGTTATAAAGTTGTACACTATTGGACTTTTGAGGAGCAGGCCTCTAGGTAACAAAAATTTCAATGAGATCATACTGAACTTGCATATATCAGTAGCTTAAATGGAGTCATTTTGTAACTCAAAAACAAACAGGAAAAAAAAACCACAACAGAGCAAAATGAAAAAATTCTTGCTGTCCTAGTGAAAAAGTTACAGTTTCCACAGACAGGGACTCAATGACTTTTGAAAAATTATGTCCCACTCCAAAAATTTTGCCTTTGACTAAATTAAACCAAGATTTGCCTGTGGGAGAGGTGAAATATCCTTTTGATCTTTTTTAATAATGTAACTAAGGTTCAAGTATCATCTTTCTCTCATTGAACATGATCATTAATGCCACCTTAATACCAATACCCTGTCTACTGCAGATGGTAACGTAACAGTGTGCTGTATACTGGTGTCCTAACCTCTCTAACTTTTATTTAACTATCACATTACTATTATATATTTACTAAAAATTCAACTTGAAAAATAAATTGGCATGCTAGTATTATCAATTTGAAGGTGTCTCCTGGGCAGCCAAATCACTGAATTTTCTCAGTCATTTCTGAATGGATACCCTGGTAATGCCTTCTGTCAGTTGTGTTTCATAGGTATTTAGAGTCTTTTCTTCCCCAGAGTGCTGTATTTCTTTCTGGAATAAGTGTTCTTTGAAATTATGAAAGCAAACTGACAAATAATATGGGTGCTGCCTCCCCACTTCATCTTAGTTGTTGTGATAGCATTGAAGCTTTTCATTACTAATGGCTCAGTCTACTAAAGTACTAAAGTAGACTGAGACAAATATTCAAGATCTCTTGACTTGTAAGTCCTCATTAAGCAAAGTTGGGCAGCTGTCAAGGGAGACAATATAGTTCTTTCTTTTGGTCATTAGTTCTGTTTGGAATTTAACCTCAGAGCTGAAATTAAAACAAATATTCATGGGTGAAGAATGATATATGATTAGTGAGAGAACTTGGTTTTAGAGAGTGATTTGGTTGAGGACCTTCTAGATGTTGCACTGACATAAATAATAGAAACTAAGAAATTAGATTTATAAAGATCAAGTAAATAAAAAACCCCACAAACTTTTTTGGTTTTTTTTAAGAAACAGTTTTCTGAGTTGGTGCAAGACATGAGTCTTCTTGCATCTCTCAGTTGTTATCTCCTCAGAATCTGAAGGCACATTTCTGATTGTACCGTGAAAGTAAAAAAATACTGATTCTAAAAGCACAGAAACTTCAGAACATGACTGTAATCTAAAAATGTTGCTTTTGATATTCTGAGTGTTTTAATTAGTGTTCTTAGTGTTCTTAGTGTCTTGGTAAATATCTTTTATATCTGCAAAGACTTAAAGTGAGAAATAGGGATTTAAATCCAAAATGCCTTTGAAATGTAGCATGCTGTTATGAAATAATATTATACCTTGCCTGCATGATATGAAAGTTAAACCAGCAATGCATAGTTCTTTCTCTGGAAACCTGACTTTCTGTCTGACCCAGAAAGAATGCCATTTTGAGAAAAGCAACATGTCTCTAATGGAGACAGCGGTTGTCTTATTTTGGATTTATTTTTGCCTTTCTGGTGATCCATAGCAGGTTTGTCCAATCCTAACTTTGCAGTGACCTCAGCTCTGTAGGCTAAAATGTTTTGGTTTGACTTTTTTTCTTTTGGTCAGTATTTCCTACCTGTATGTTTCTTGACACATTGAAAAGTTAGTTGCTGCTCTCTGCAGGCACTGTTTCCATCCCTCTTTGTAGAGCTTCTCACTGTGGAGTGAAAGGTTTTTCTGGAAACATGCCTGGGTTTTAGGGAAAATCTTTTGACATTTCAATGGGGGTGGTGACCTTTCAAATTTGTCAAGTTTACTGTAAACCTTAGAATTGTTCTTCCAGCTTGAAATAAAATAAAATCTCAAAACATTCTTATAATAATATATAACAAGAATATATAATTAAAAATATATTTTTATAAGAATGTATTTTTCACTTTGTGGAAGGTGTATAGTCATTGCAAATCATTATTTTTATAGATATTATTGTAATATCCAATTGCTTTCTAATAACATAGTATGAATATTAGCATTACACTTCTTATAGTTCTTGGGAAAGCTGACAAATAAACAATTAAAAAAATATAATTATTTTTTGGTAGTACTTACTGAAGTTATTTCATGTTCTTTAATAACAATTGAGGCATTATTTCCCATTATATTTCTGCCAATATTTTGTGGAAGGTAATCAGGAGTTTGTAGATACGTGTGGCTGGTAACAAATGTTAAATTGGTTAAAAGCTAGATTTACCAAATTAGAGGAAAAACCACAGTATGAAAATTGTCAGCTGAGAAGCTGAATGATTAATTATGGAGAGGAAATGCAAGGAAACTGTAAGATTTGCATAAGCAATTTGCAAATTGAAGGTGACACATACTCATTCTGTAATCAATATCTCCATCGTAGTGTTGAGCACAGATAAGGGATGGGCCAGAATTCACAAAAGGTGTTGTGATAGAGGTGGAACAGAGATGGTTGTCTCTAGAACTCACCATGTGTAGTTGCTCTTAGATTAGAAGGCTTTAAAATGTATAAGGTTTTGCATAAGTATAGAAGGAATTTTCTGTTGTTGCCGGCTTCTTCCTACTCATGTTCTTTTTTCTGTAGCAAACCCATTAATAGTGAGTGATGTCCTGCACAGCATCTTACAGCTTTCACAGCTTACTGTTAAATTTTACTTTTTTTTGGACTCATTTAAGTCATGCTAATTTTTGAAAACTTCAGGAGCGTTCTTTTCTTCACAGTGAAACTTAGAAAGCCCTTATGGTAATCTCCTTTAGTGGACTGTATTTTCTACTGAATGTAACTGCCCAGAGACCTGCACTTGAAGAAATCTCTGGGTTTGTTTTTTTATTATTATTCTTTTTTTTACTTCAAAGCAAAAACTAATGGAGGACCATAGTATGTTAAAAGTGCTATACAATGATATTCTGTTTCTCAGGGTTCTGTTGTTTGCTCTGCATTTCTTAATTAATAATGCTGCAATATGGCATTTGTGACAAGATGAATATTAAAAACTATTTGCTAGCTCCTAAGAAACCTGTGATAATAGTCTCCCGTAGGCTTTCATTACACCTCATAACTTCATGTTATACTGTGCAGTAACGTAATTAAAAAATGCCAGATCTTGGAACTCTCAGATACTTGCGTTCTTGGGGATGAGAATGTAGCACAACAAATGCCCTAACAAGAGAGCATACCCAAGCTGCTTGGCTGATGTCCACTTTGCAGATAAGCTATAAAAGGCTGTTGGCTGTTTTGGGTCTTCCTCGTTTAAGTTTGGTGGAGGTTTTTTTGGTGTTTGTTTGTAGGGTTTTTTTCATAATGCTGCTGCCCTGAGGCTAAAATTTCATGGTCTTTTAGAAAGCTGTACACAAAATTCATTTCATGGTATGTTGTGACATTTTTGAATGAACAGAGAAGGCATTAAATGACTGAAGTGTGAATCATCTTATAGAAGTTTACATTACTGTTCTTGACATAAAAGCCATATTGTGATGAAATGCTGAAGGGTCAGAGCTTGAAGATAAATTCACTTCCTATGTCTTCTAGTCACTTCCTGACTCCTGAATAAAAATAGTTCATTAAAGAAGACAATGTTTCTAGAAAGGTATATATTTAATTTTATTCAGAATATTTCATTTTATGTATCAGTGTATTTTCAAAAGATAAGAAATAGTTGGAAATAGCATTGTAATTTAAAAAAAAATGTATATAAAGCCCAGAAAAGTTTTACATCTACTTCTGGAATAATACCAAAGTAACATTTCCTAAGTTTCAAGTAGTAATGAAAAGAAAACAATTTGCATATGTTGGTATCAAAATATCTAACAAAACACAAAACACCACTTTCATTTTTGCTTATGCCTGAAATTGTACAATTTTATAGAAAAAATCATAAGGTTATACAAAAAAGTCATATATGGTGACCTCAAAGCACAGGTTTAACTGTGTTTTATTATATTATTTGCAAGAATTTTCTCTTGTCTTACCCTGATTAAGCCATGTAAACCAGCAAGGACTCAACATGTTGTATGTATTAGCTTTCATTCTATTTAGGGACAACCAAATGTAACATATTTATTTATTTATAAGTTTTAAACTAATCTGATTTCGTAGGTAGTTTTCTGTGCCAACGTTTGTTCATCCATTTTTATTTTGGCATCAGATGTTTTGCTGTCACCTAAGCAAATCTCCTTTCCTTTTCAGTTGAGTCTGCCAACAAGGTTGCTACTCTAATTAGTGCTGATAATGTGTGCATATTTATGATGTGGGTATTTATTCACTGGGCAGTAGTCCAAGGCAATGAAGTTATTTTATATAAACCACTAACTGGACATTAAATGGTGAAGATTTCTCATATTAACTACAGATTAAATTGTAGTGTAAAGTACCCACATAGTTATGTCCTCCTTTATATAGTTTGCTTATTCTGCCAATGTCCATTTCTAAAGTGAGACTTGCCTGTCACTATCACATGATTTGAATTGAAATTCAATATGCTGTTATTTGGCTAAAATTTTGACAATTAACATTTTTCTTTTCTAGAAAGCTTAATGAAAAGTCCTACATGCAATGGAAATGCTGATCTTTTAGCTGGAATTATCAAAGGACAGGCTGTCTTGAAAATGAGACATTGTTTTGTCGACACTTCAGTAGGATTCTTCTGTCAGTTCAAAAAGATCAGGTTTCAAGGCTTTTGGGGGGACAACTGTGTCATCCAAACATGGATGAGAACATTTGTTGACCTCAAGTAAATTGCACTTGGGGGGTAAGCATTGAGCACGTATCTGCACTCTGAAGTCCTTTCTGCTGGGTGAGGACCTTCTCCTGCAGCTTGGAGTTCTGTGTCTCTTTTGCATTCCACTGAAATATTAAGAGCATGAACTGACTGATCTGTCTCTGGTCTTCTGTTTGGAATGGAGGAGCTGATGATTTGACTAAATGTTCCCCCCAGAAAAAGAAAAAATAAAAATAATGTGTAAAACAGGTGAATCAAGAGGTTTGAAAACAAACAGCTCTGCTTGCAGATATTGCTGATGATTTTGCAGACTGTAACAGGTTGTGTGACTGTCTTCTTCCTTCTCAGAGAAAGATATTGCTATTCCTGTAGCAAAGATGTTTGCTCACCCGAGGAAGTTTAAGACATGCTACTACAAGGGAAAAAAACAAAAGATCCTGTGTGCAACAGCAGCTGCGTTGTTTTTAGCACGGATTCACAGTTTCAGTGAATTATCTGGCAATTTTATTTTAAAGCATAATCCTTCTATTTTATGGGACCCTGTTGGGCTTTTTTTCCCTTAATGTAGAGTAAATCATACAGATGTGAGGTTTGGCTTTGTGATTAGTAACTTAGGGTAAACTTAGTTTCAATGTTAACAAAAAGTGCTCATTTTTTTACTCTGATGCCTTGTTTCTTTTACTACAAGAATATTAAAACTGCCTTCTGCTGCTTCGTACGTGTCTTTGAACATCCATTTATGTAAGATATAATTTTTTGTTTCAGTGGGCCTTTAACTTTTCTTCCTCTTTTGTTTTCCTTCACTTCTTGTCTAAAATATATCAGTAACACTGTATGTTACTCTTCTCTTCATAGCATTCACCACCTTCCCAAGTTTTCTGCCTTATGATACTTATTTATAGTTTATTAAGGCTTTTATTTATTTCTATTTATTCTGAGATCATATCTTCAAATCTTGATTTAGAAACATAATTGACTAGTCTGTATTGCAAGCATGACTTCTCTAGGATTATTTATTCTATTAATACAAGTGCAGAGGAAACTGAAAAGAGGCATATATAGAGAAGAGGATGGTTCCAGCAGTCTCATGGGGCTGATGAGACTCTTTGTGATACTGTCATGGTCTAACCTAAAAGTGGCAGAGGGCAGAGCATTTAATATCTCTTGATGCTATTCTTGAAAGCCAGTGGGAACAGTAATGGCCTTAAGGATATCCTTCTGAGTAGAAATTCAGCACTACCTTGAAAAGGTCTCATCTCCTGACAGTCCAAGCAGAAAGGAAGAAGACAATTGTAATCTTTTTAGATTAGGAGGAAGTTGTATTGCCAAAGTGCACCAGAAAATTTAGATTTTATTCGCAGTTCTATCATGGACCAGTTTTACATTATTTCTTTTTCACCTATTGTCTGGCTTGTTTCTTTGCAGACCATCTGATTACATTTGGGGTCTCACATGATGGTATATTAGCTTCTTGAGGTCCCTGTCAAAATATGAGTAACTTGAAAGCTTCTGAAGTAGGCAAACAGTCTCTAATAAGGGTTGGCTACAAGATCAGACCAAGAAATAGTTTTCAATATGACAGAGTATTGATGTTTAATGGAGTCAAATGTATAAAATCTGTATTTGTCTTCCAGAATGAGAAACACATCTCTACAATATACTTATATTGGCTTGTTTGGTTTTTACATACTTATAATTATAAGAAATGAATTGTTACTGATACTTAACTGCCTCCCAGGTGAATGCTTTAAACACAGAGACAAAATATTTCTAGTAATAATTACACATTCCATTCAAAACAGCTCTTACTGAGAATCCTGACTACTTCCACATTCTGAACATCACATTTCTCAGTTAGAATCTAATTTTGAAGGAAAAAAAATGCAGTTTCAACATGCAACAGTCCTTCCTTCTCTTTACCCATGTTGTTTATGTAGTGGATCAGATCCCGTGAGGTCCAAGAGAATTCTGGCAGTGACAATAAGACTACATGTGCTGCACAATTACTACTGTCATACTGTGCTCTAGAAGATGTGCATGCTATTTTCATGTACTTGGGTAAAATATATTTAAAAAAAGAATTTCAATTAAGTTCTATGACTTCCCAATTTGATTTATACTTGATAGATGTGCAAATTCTTGTTGCTTGCATTTTTGCTGAAAGTTTTTGGCTTTCAATCTGCAAGTTCTGGAATTCATGCTAATACCATTGCTCTCACAGAGTATGTGAATATTGAAATGAAAGGATTCAACCTTTACTTCCCAAAATTAAGAGAAAATCTTATTTGCTGTTTATACCAATAGTCTCGCTAATGATAAGTTTTAATATGTTTCTACTTTTGTCTATCTAGACTTCACCAGCAGGTGAAGTTAAGTAGGTGAATTTACTACCAATCTCTCAGTCCTTATGGCTGGATATTGGAGTATGTCTTGGTCAGCTTACATACGCAAAGTATTTTGTATTCATAGGTTTTTGTGTGATGCCTCTAAAAAAACTTGCATGAAATAGCTACAACCAGAACCTAGAGGTATTTGATTTGTTTGTTGTTAATTTGGTTTCTTCTTGGTAAAGATCCTAAGTTTGGTCTTACTGCTTCTGTAGCATTCAAATGTATATATATACTCAGTGTATGATCTGGAACTCATGGTTTTCCCTTTGAGTTATGGTACTGAGTAAGAAATTGTATAGTGAAGTCCCCCCTTTGCCTGTTGTCAGGAATAGACTGAATTATTGTCCAGATTATATGGAATAGATAGAAATATTGCCTGAATTATTTAGAACCAGATCCCAGGTTTATCCTGTAGCCTTCAACAGAGGACTTATCGTTACTGTTATTTATGGTAGAAGGTGAAACATTAAATGCCATATGGCTTTTCTGTTGTTAGACAGCTTCCCTCTCTCTAACCATTCTGTTTATCCCTGTGCAATTACAGATACCAAAGAAGAGACTGCGAAAATGCTTAGGTTTGCAAACCAAGAACCAGTGAATCGGTGCTAATAAGAAAAGAAAAAATATTTTGCAACCTCTGCTGTTCCATAGTTTTGTATTCTCAGTCAGAACATAAATTCTCATCCAGTCCTTAGTCTAAGTTCTACTAAGGAGGTGTTTCAAAATAAAGGTGGAGTACAAGCACAGGGCTGATTCCTATTAGGAAAATGTATTTTCCTAGGTGAAAACTTAGAAGGAATAGAAAAGTTTACTAATAGGACTTCCAGACCTGTTGGCTGCAACTGGACTTGGTAACTACAAATCATCTAAGATCTGTTAGGAAAGAACTGGGGATGGAGGGGATTGGAGTTTTTTTGTTGTTTTGTTTTATTTTTTCTTCATCTGTCCCATGCCCTGTTCATGTCACTCTCTGTAATAAAGGTTCATTGGAAAAAGCCATTTTCTCAAGTAAACTGCTTTGCACACTGGAAGCTTGACTCACATCAGGGACAACATAAGAAAGAACAGGTCCTTTCTTTATTTCACTTCTGCCATCCTAACTTTAAGGTGTACCTCTTGATAAATAAGAAGGTGGCACAAAAGGAACACTTTTCATAATCTGTTAAGGCTGAAGAGAGTCAGTGTGCATCCTGTTAATTCCATATGAACACTTCAATAAATAAGGAGCTTAAAATGTCCCTAAGTCTCTCTGAATCCAAATGTGAAATAGCTACAAGGTTATGCACATGTTAAAATGTAGCATTTTTGTACTTTTGTCTTTTTTTCCTGAGCAGGGTTATGCTTTACTGTCTGCTTTTGTCTACAAATGTAATTCCTGGTATTATTTAGGCTGAAAAAGTATGCTTAATTTGATTTTGTTCTCTGCAGAAAAATAGCTGCTTTCCATGTGAGCAATTTATCTAAAACTCTTTAGTGGTTCTTAACATATGACCATCACATCTGCCAAATGCAAAATTGATATATTTAATCAAGCTAAGAGGGATTTCTTGTGTATTTGTTCATTTATTTGCAATTGCATATACATGCACATTCTTATTTAAGCGTAATGGGATGGCACTAAGTCTCCTGACAAACCTGCAGAGACAGATATAGAATCACAGAATCATAGAATGATTTGGGTTGGAAGGGACCTTTAGACATCATCTTGTCCAATCCCCCTGCCATGGGCAGGGACACCTCCCACCAGACCAGGTTGCTAAAAACATTGTCCAATCTGATCTTGAACACTTCCAAGGATGGGGCATCTACATCTTCTCTGAGCAAGCTGTTCTAGTGTTTCATCACCCTCATAGTAAAGAGCATGGATAAATGGATAACAGCATTGGTATATGATAGAAAAATTAGAACCATACAGCTAAAGCAAACTTCTGAATAAACCCAATGTATAAAAATATTTACCTGTGAATGCAGAGAAATATATTAATATTGGATGGGAATAAAACAAGAAGTCATTGGGATCCTTCATGTGATGCAGTTGTCACTGAATGGAAACTAAGAAATGGAAAGGCCAAGGAAAAGACACAGCTGGTAACTTTCACATTACCTTTACTAAAGACATCTTGCCCAGCAGTGTTGTGTTTACACAGGGTAATGATTTATACCTGCAAGTTAACTTTAGCAAGGTTTAAGCCAGTACTAACAGAAAAATAACAAACAACTTGTTTGAAAAGGGAAAAACCACAGAATAATTTTAGTGAAGTCAAGTACAGATATCTTCTGTTATATTTATTTTTGTAGTATTACACAGAAACAATACCTCTTATCAAAATCAGAGGATTTCTATTCTATCTAAAGACTTCTGCTTGGTTGTATTAATACAGCATTATTTCCAAAAAGCATCCTGTCTGATCCACTCCGTGACCTTACCAGGCACAGAGGTGACACTGGCCTGTAGTTCCTCGGCTCTTCTTCTTTCCTTTTTTAAAAATGGGGGTTATGTTTCCCCTCTTCTGGTCAGTGGGAACTTCACCAGACCACTATGAGTTCTCAAATGTGATGGAGAATGGCTTAGCAACTTTATCTGCCAGTTTCCTCAGGACCCCAGGATGTATCTCATCAGGTCCCATGGACTTGTACACATTCAGGTTCCTCAGGTGGTCTCAAACCTGATCTTCCCCTACTGTGGGTGGTTCCTCATTCTCCCAGTCCCCACCTTTGCCGTCTGTGACTTGGGCAGTGTGGTTGGAGCTCTTGCTGGAGAAGGCTGAGGCAAAAGAGTCATTAATAACCTGAGCCTTCTCCATATCCTAGGTGATCAAATCTTCAGTTTCCTTCTGGAGAGGGCCCACATTTTTCCTAGTCTTCCTTTTATCACAGAAGTACCTATAAAAGCTCTTCTTGTTGCCCTTGATGTCCCTGGCCAGATTTAGTTCTGTCAGGGCTTTAGCTTTCCTGACCTGATCTCTGGTTGCTCGGATAATTTCTCTATATATCATACATGGAATAAAACCAAGGAGAAATTGGGTTCCATGCAGCTCATTGCTAAGCTTGGAGTCTTTAAAAACACCACATTGATGACTATTTCTTCAGTCCATGAAGCAACTGATGTGCTCTCTTACTCGATGTGGGCCAACACTGAGTGGAGAGAATTCCAGTAGGTTTGACAGACATTTGCTGATAGTGATACTTAGAAAAATGATCTAATTCCAGATTTTCCCTTTCTCATCCTTCTTACACTTTGTCGTCTTCCTACAAATGCAACTGTTGGCTTCTGGGATCCCTGCCAAGTTTGTAACCAGAAATGAAAAGCCAGGAAATCACCTCCTCTGTAGTGTGAGTAGGTATCATGCTAGACCTATCATTTCAGAGGATAAAGCTGCCTACCTTGAAGACAGAGATAGCAAAAAGGAAGCCCATAGTGTCCCTGGTAAGGTATGTATCTCTCTTTCTGACTTTTTATCTTCCTTTATTTTATTTTATTTTTTTTTTATTGTTTGGGGTTTTTTCCACCATAGGTTTCCTTGTCCAGTCTCTGTGAATCTATGTCTTTACCCTGTTCTACCACTGTTTTTCCCTTCTTATTTTTTAGCAAAAACATGGGGTTTTTTCTTTCCTGTCCAAGAAGAATACATCCTCCAGCCACCACTCCTGCTCCTACCTCTTCTTTATTTTAATACTCCTTGACCCAGTCTGTCCCCATTGGTAAGCTTCTCTGACTCAAAGGCCAGCTGTACCCTGTGGAGTTTTACATTCTGCCCTCAAAGCATGAAGGTTGTTTTACTCCTGTGAGAAAATTCCAGCTGTATAATTTTTCCTCATTCTCTGAAATCTCAGTATCATTTTGGCTGAAATGTTTTTAAATGATTCCCGCCCGAGGCAGACCATCAGTGTAGAAAATTTAATCCTAAATAATTTGTTTGGTAAATTTATAAGCAAATATAAAAGGACTCTTCTAATGGGAAGTATTAGGCAGTGTTAAAAATAGGTGATGATGCCACCTTGTTTTAAAGTTACTGTCATGTGTGTAAGTATATGGTTGAATAACTGTTTTGCCTTAGATATCCATATGCTATCAGCATAAATGAATACTGGGTTTTAAATAGTTGACCATACCAACAGAAACAGGAGTTAGTGGCAAAGTATGGCTTTTCTAGAGTTAAACCTTAACTCCCAAAGTTAGTCCAGTTTAAGTGTGCAACTGTGACTTGCACTAACTATGCCTGAATAAATTAATATATCTCTAGGATAAGATTGGTTCATTCTAGCTGAATAAAACCCTAGAAGAAATATACCAAAAATATTCTGCAGCAAAGGGAGTCATGTGCATTCAGTGATTCTGAAGTTCTCATTCCTGAGTAATCCACTAGAACACTTATTTTATTTGATGTGAGAATTTGGCATAGCTCTGTGTGTGTGCACAAACAAACACAAACCTGTTGTACATACTTTTGCACATATACAAATATTGTACATATACACATATTGTCATTTATTTCCCACTTCATGGTTGCAACTTAAATAACAGAACACAAAATGCTGAGAGGAACTAAAACTTTTAACTTAATTTCCAATGCTCAATATTTTGTTCATCATCCAAAAAAACCAAGTCCAGCTTTAAAGAGTTACTTCCCAGCCACGTATATACACTTCTACATGTTTGTGTCTCCTGTCATTACAATTTAATTTGTCTGGTTTACCAAATTGAAAATGCAACTTCCATTCTAAGACTTCAGCTTTCTACTGTGGGGTCCAAGCCTAGATCTGATATTTTAGGAGGCAGAAGTGCAGTTGGTGCAGCCAGAAAAGTTCCATGACTTAACTGTCTTTCTTTGAAAGATTAAAAAAACAACTATCATGGTATTTAAATTTTTCAAAACTAAACCAGTAGTAAAACTATAAACAGTAGTAAAAAGAGATTCCTCTTACCCC
Source organism: Aegotheles bennettii (assembly GCA_013398125.1). Classification (NCBI taxonomy): domain Eukaryota; kingdom Metazoa; phylum Chordata; class Aves; order Caprimulgiformes; family Aegothelidae; genus Aegotheles; species Aegotheles bennettii. The sequence goes on from VZRW01001316.1 coordinate 884,382, forward strand.
ACCCCCTGGCATTTTGTTGCTTTGCTTCTGTCTGTCTCCAGGGGATGTGTTCACATGGCAGTACAGAACCTTACTGACATGCTGCCTTGCTGGCTGTCGGAAGGTGCTCAGCTGGTGGGTCACTTCTGTTCCTACTGCAGTTACAGGTCTGGGGAAATCACAGCACTTGCTTACCTTAGGAAGTGATACTAGACAGGAAAAACATCTTGCCTTGCTTTTTTTATTGTATTTTCAACTGACATTAGCATCTGAAAACAAGCAGAAGAGTTACCACTGATCAGTATCAGTGGTCTATCTATTCTTGTAGTAGATTTTCTAATAATGAAATAGTTTTCATTGTTACTTTCTTCTTCACTCCCAACTACATCTTTCATCTCCTGTTAGAAGGCAATTTGCCTTTTTTTTTTTTTAGAAAGACTTTTTTACAACCAGAGAAAGTCCCTTATGACACTTTTTAGGTAGAGCAACACTGACATCCATTGGTTTAATCTTATGTGACTATTTGTTAAATCTCTCCCAGAGTAATGTACACATAACCCTCCACAGTATCACAATGAAAGGACTGGACTTGATGTGATCCAAGGAGGATTGTACTAAGTCCAATTTGCTGTATTAGAAACATGAAACCAACACAGATTAACTTGATGAAAAGAAACACATTGCAAAATGTGAAGTCCAAGTGCAGCGACTGAAATAAAATCAAGAAAGGCATCACAGGCATCAACTGGGGAAAAATATTAATGGGGGATTAGTGCTGACGTTTTTTCAGATAACCTCTAGAAATGTGAAAATGTCTAATATTATATGAACCTATCTCATTTTATATTAATCATAAAACTGGGGAAGCACGAGGAAAAAGATTTTTAATATAATAGCATAAGCAGCTCACTGAAGAAAATAACTGCTCTGGGTTCATCTGAGCGCTCCGAGCTTGTAATGTAACTTGGCAGTGTGCTATTTTATATATATATATACACATTTTATAAGCATTGCTGTGAGACACTGGTGGCATAGCAAAGTGGTTCTATTTAATCAAGAAACCCCCCCACACGCAGCGGTGGTGTTTTCAGTATTTATTAGCACGACGAGCTAAGCAGATGAGGCTGATTACCTTGGACTCCAGGAACAGAGCCCCATTCTGCCAGCGAAGGGAGGGCGACAGGCTTTAACAAAAAAGCTCTCCCTTCGCTGTGCCCTCCCACTGCATTCACTTGCAAATCGCTGTGTGCTGGGAGAAGCCTGCGCTGCCCTGGGCTGCGCTTCCCAGGGTGGGTGAGAGCTGCAGCTCCGGCACCAGCGCCTTCCCCTGCGCGGCCGGGGGTGCTGCGGGGGTGGCTGCTGCTCATGGGCCGGCTATTTTGCATTTATTTTTTATTTTTTTCAATCGGGAGCTCTGTATGAGAGCCACTCAGAGGGAGAGCTCCCCTTTAAGCTTTGGTTCCCGGCTGTCCAGAGTTAAGTGATGCTGGGAGAAAAAGCCTGAGTTAGAGCCAAGTGGGATCAGCCTTAGAATAAAGCAGGAGAAAACAAGCAAAAAAAGGACTCTACTAGCCCGGTTTTCAGTTTGCCTGGGGTGGACACCACTTTCTCAGAAGCAGAATAAAAGGTAGGAGCCTTTCTTATTTTTATTTCATCAAGCTCTTTGCAGTTGTTGCTGTTACCATTATGCCATGAGCAGTATTGGGGTTTAATGCAAGGCACAGAATTGCTCTACTATAGACAACTTTTCACCTTTTATAAAGATGCTTCAGGAGAAATGAGACAAGGGATAGGAAACAGCTGCTGTGTATTCTCTCCTCAAAGTAAACCAATATCATATTTATTCAAGATTGAAACACTAAGCATTACATATATATATATAATTTTATTTTCTCCTAGTAAGCAGGCTGTCTTTTTAGTAGCAGTTTCCATCTGTATTCAGTTCTTGCAAATTCAGTGCAGGGGAACAATGCCACTTGGTTTGAAAGAGCACAACGTTTCATGGTGTAACTGTTAGGAACATAGCATGGAACACACACGTATGTGCTCTCACTTTCTGTGTGCCAGTGCAAGTCTGTTACAGCTTTCTCTGCTATTCATCCTGCCCTGAACTCAATTTCGGAATAATTATACAGGCTCAGAGCAGATGATTCTTATGAAGGAAATCCCTGTGGAGAGGGATAACGGGATGGATACAGGCAGTATTTCAAATATCTGCACAGAGCTATATACACACAAGTGGGGAAAATATTGCCAGGTTTGGCATATCAGGGGAAGGGGGGGTGGGGGGCAGGGAGGGAAGAAGGGAAAAGGTGGAGGGAAGAAAGTCTGCTCATATGTGAGCATTTATTGTCACTGCTGCAATAAAGTCCCATGTTTGATGTGGTGTTAAATTAAGGCAGCACAATGCAAGCCTAAACCCATGTTCCCAAATGCTAACTACTGGTGGCATTGTCAGCTGCATTAGATTTGCAATAGGCTCCATGGACGTGAAACCAGTTGCAGCTGTGGAAATCCAACAGTGCTAAAGCTTAAGAGGATGCATCTGCATGTGCAATCAGTGACAAATAGCAACCAGCACTTAAAAACTGACCTATCATCTCTGGTGCTTCCACACAAATGGGACTGCTGCTGATAATCTCTCATTCCAGTAAAAGCCTCTGCACTACCCCAGCTGCACACCCGTTGCTTTTAAGGTATTTTTTGAATGATACAACTTGTTATGTATGCATGTGTGTATGGTGTGAGGAAGCAGGTTATGTGAGTTTTTTAAATTTATTTATTTTTTTAAGCTAGTAGGCTTTAGATTTGCACGATGGTATTACTGGAGGGAGAAAGCAGGGAGTGGGAGACTGGAATGTACTTCTGAATCTCGAAATCCTTTTAAAATGTGTCACTTGCTAGGAATACTATGGAGTCTGGTACAAACACTTATTGAGATTTCCCACTTATTCAAACTTTTATATGAATTGGTTACTTTTTGAATGTAATAGCTGTCTGTGCTGTTGTAAAGGAGAAGATGAAAAGAATGAACTTAGGGGACTTGGAAAGGCAAGTTAAAATAGACATGCTATCTTTTTCGAGGGTTGAAAAACCAGCTCTTTAGAGCCAATATGGGCTTAAATCCAGAGAGGAATACTTCTTGGAGTATGAACTGGTAACCTAGTTAGTGCCTGAGGGAGTCTTCTCAGATTTTTGTATACTTTGTTAAATAAAAGTATGAATGAAGAGGTTGTTTCAGTAGCAGTGTCTGTTAACCTTAGTTTAGCTTTATGTCCATGTTGTCTTTGTGTGGTGTCAAGATGATTTTGCACACTGAAATAGGAACTTTGCAATAGCTGGGAAATGCTGGTTGTAAGGCTGATATTTAAACTTGAAACTGAGGATTTTGATTTTTTTTAGCTACTCCAGGTAGCATTGGAAAATCTATGTCATGGTTGCTTGTTTTGCCAACAGCGTGTATTTATGATGCTTTCTAAGAGTTCTTGGAAAAGAAAATAGCAAAATATATCTTAAAGGGACTGCACATAGGACCTTATATATTCTTAAATGTCTTGTTGGCTTTGCATTGCAGTAAATGAATGTAGATGTACTAAAAGTTCATACTTGCGTGTTCTCAATAGACAAAGGAGCTGTGAAGAAACTGATGAAATACTGAAATGTGCTCACAGTAGACACTATGGTTACTGTTCTGTTCTGTGCTTAGCTGTAGTGGAAAAATGCATAAAAATAAGGTAATATGTCAAAGTAAATGAGCTCATCATTAAATATAGAGGGATATTCAGAAGATACACATCTCCACATGAACACCAGTATACAAATTTCAGCTAAGTAATATAAGTTATGTTTTCTGTGTTAAACAATTAAATGTAAAAGTCAGAAAAGGTTAATTTGAAAATAATATCTACCTCTGATTCTGAGAAAGCAATTTCTTCATCTCACTGTGATTGCCCGAGGAAACAAGTGGCTGAAACAGAGCCTTTCTCATCTGGATAATTCTGTGCAGGTGACTTAATTTCCTAATCTCAACGTGATTGCCCAAGGAAACAAGTGGCTGGAACAGAGCCTGTCTCATCTGGATAACTCTGTGCAGGTGACTTAGTTTCTATGTGTGTTAACCATATTTACAGCCAGCTTGCAGGTGACAGCCCACTGCCCTCGAAGTAGTATCATTTTATACCTTAGTGCACCACTAGGTTGCAGCATTAGTGCAGGGGGTCAAATGAAGATTGAAATATTGCTGAATGGTAGCAAGGGGGTGAAACCATTGAAACCAAGTTTGTAAACACCAAGGCATCTTAATTGGACTTCACAATATGTCCTTGTTCATAGATTTGAAAAAATCTGCTGCACAGTCAGGTCTTTGATATTATAGGATTGACAGAAATAGAAAGAAAATGCTGATTCTTTGGGAAAGTAAATGGCAGAATATAGGGGTTTAAGAAACATTTTGTGGGTGCCTTAAGTGGCCCATGTAAATATGTATTACCACTGTATTGCTACGGGCTTTTTAATAACATACTGATATATCATTTTATATGAAGGAGGAAAATTGAAATTCAGAAATAAAACTTATTTTCTGATGAGCAGTTCAAGTATGCCAAAGGGTGACTTCACTGCACATAAGGACACCGTACCTTAGCACATTTTCCATTCAATTGATAGTTGACTACTATTCAGAGCAAGCTCATATAAACTAAGGGTCAAGTTCATTGAAAACTTAGGTGACTATACAACACACACATGCTGTGCATCCTGCACCCTCAAATCCACTGATGTGAACACCTGCTTTTGGAAAAAACCAAACATACTTCCTCTACTGTCCAACTTCTGGGAAAACTGAAAGCAAGAAACAATGGTATTCTGAATACTGTCTTGAACGAAATGTTCCCCAAATCTCTCTTCAGGCCAAGAGGAACTCCAATGTTTCATGTTGCTTGCTTTTCCCTCCCTGGATTTGCAGCTCTTCAGCTTTGAGTCCTTGGCATGATGACTTCCCTAGCTTGCCTGTTTCTGTGGGCTAGAAGCTCTACATAGAGCAATAGAAAATGATCTCATCTCTGGGGAGCTGAGTACGTTACAGTTACCAGGCTGTATTACTGCACGCAGAAAAAAAATCAGCTAGACCTGAGCAGTTTTTTTCCTTTGTTCTGTTTCATCTGGTGGGAAGCCAGACCACCACCCAACCAAAGAGTTATTGAGCTTATACATTCTGTTTAGTGGCATCAGTCTAATTTTTGTACATGGAGGACCTGTCAAAATCCACCAGTTGAAGCTTTGCACGCATTTCTTTGTACATGCAATCTTCCTGATTATTAAACATCACAGCTAATTACCTCACGTGTGTGTACAGTAGAGGAAAACCAGGGGAAACCTTTGTCTTGTACAGAGATTGCATTCTAGCAAGCCGAACACTATGATTTCTCTTAATTTAGATCAGCTTTTTATTATTTCACTTTTTCTGTAAGCTCCCACTACCGTTTCTTGCCTCTACCAACTTATATGAAATAGATAAGGTTTATCACTTTTTTGATAAAGAAGCTTGTCCAGAAGGATGTCTAAAGCTCTAGCTGTATCTCAGAGGTACTTCCCAGCTGGTAGTGGCACAGTGCATCTGATCTGGGATATAAACTCAAGTCTGCTAGTTGGAAATGTGTAGTTCTATGTCTGTACCAACAGGCTGCATCAGGGGAATACAAGGATTTAGGAAGCTGATGTAATGAGAAGCAGCATGGCAGGTGTCCTTTTTAACCTTGTTCCACATGCACATTGTTCTTCACACTACGTCGGGGTTTGTTATTTGAACTTTATTATGGCATCTCTTAATTGTAACTCAAAGGGAACTTTGAATCCTATTTCAAACAGTAGGAAGTCACGTAAAGAAGAGAGCATGTGTATGTGTGTTTATGTAAGGGTAATGATTCAAAAAATGAATTGAAAATAGATTTTTCTAGAATTCTGTTGCTCAAAAGCTAAAACAGTGCTCTGTGTTTTACAAAAATTAAAATCCTCTCAGAAATATCTTCCCATGAAGAATTGTATATTATGTGACATATACGTATGTACATGTATGTTTTACAATTTTACTGTTAACATTCCATCACCTGCCACATTACAGATTGGATTGATTGTATTATCCTATTTCAGTGCTTTGCACTACAGCATAAAGTCTATGACATACCATCACTTACACTGATCAGATCACAATCCTTAGAAATGAATACAGTCCTCATGAACTCTGCAGTGCTATAATATCCAGATTTTTAAGACTTAAAAAATACATACCAATGTAATCTATAGCACTATGAGCAAGGTTCAAAATACAATGTCCAACAAGACTGGCAATTTATCCCCCCAAATTAACATAAAATAAAAATATACCTGAGCTGTGTGACACAAGCACATGGTAACTACACTTCAGCAGCTGTTAATTGTTATGCTGTCCTAATTGTAAGCACAAATAGAATGGAGAGATGACTGTGTCTAGGAAACTTGGATGCTGTGCATTCTGTCACTGGTATCACAAGTGTAGAGCTGATTTTTACTTCATTGGGATTGAGAGTTTTCTATGTAGATTTTCTTGAATATGTTTCATCTTGTACATGCAAGACAACAGATGGACAAAATCTTTGGGTTTTTCAATGAGAGTAAGAAAAGAGGTAGGAACCCAAAGTATTTGTAATTATTTAGAGGTAATATTCAGGACAGAGGGAGGACAATCAAGTTCATACTGCTTCTAAAATTTCTAAGAAAAACTCTCTTAAATGTAAAAATTCCTTTCACCTGCCTCTTTTCTGAAGCCTTTTGTGTGGTGAGTGGAACTGGGACCATAGATATGTATAATGTCCAAGATGCAAGACTTGGTCACTGTGTATTGCACACACATACAGTGTATGTGCTGTGCATACAGTGTTAGCATCCTTTCCTCTGTCCCGGGGTGGTGGAATCTCCAGAGCCAAGGCTCCTGTGACCCTTCAGAGGTCTTTGTGTGGGTACTGCTGCCACAGGTGAAGTATCTGGACACCCTTTTGAAAATAGGTGAGGACAGATGGGAAAATAGATGCCCCTTCCCCTCTCATACATTAAGATTTTCCTGACTCTGTCCATATGGTTTAATAGGCATAATATTTATTTCTTGATATGGTTATCATTCTCATAATGTTCTTTTAACAATACTGTCCCTCACTATACCTTAAAATGCTGTCAGATATGGCCTTGACAGACATAGGGGCTTCAAGTATGAATTGGGACTGTAGTGTTTTTCATCTACAAGTGCCTGGTTTTTTAAGGGAAGAACTGTCATCTTGTCTCTATATATCTTTCTTACACGTTTGGCAGAGAGAAAAAGGGGAGAAACCTGTATCTAATCTTGTAGTCTTGATTAAAAGCTGGGTATAGTATTACTATACTTAATTTGAAATAAAAATTGGCTTCATTCAATCACCAGGTTATTTTCTCTATTTTTTTAATACATGCACTTATAATCAAGTTTTCATGTTTCATTCTTTGTTGGAGAAATATCTGAGCCTAAACATATCAGACAAGGTGTGAAACCAAAAGTTCATATTGACTTCCTCTCTTTCATGGTACGTGAGAAGATTCCTTGAAGACCAAAAGATCCATTTTATCTGTGTGTCATCAGCAAATTAGTTAAAAGTAGACTTAAATGTCATTGATTTCTCTACATTATGAAGATTCTTAGTAATACATTCACTAGAGGTGGGTGTGTGCTGATTAGGTGAACAGGATTTAATTCTTAAAATAATCTGGGGTGTTTGTTTGTTTAATGTTGAGGCTATTCAGAAGATAACCTGGATTTTCAGTAGAAGACTGGCAGTTGTTAGAACTGATTGTAAAACAAACCCCAAGAAAAATGGAAAACAAAAAAAAAGCAGAGTAAGTTTAAAACAAAAAATCCTACAAAAAGATGAATTGAAGCAGCAGAATGACAATATTTCAGCTCTTCTTTTCTTTCCACCTGTAAGAATAAATTTTAATAACAAATTAGGCAAATAACCCATCACAAAAAAACTACATCACACTGTAGATCATATTTTCATTATCAGCATAGGTGCCTTTAATTTTTTCTTAATTTTGTTTAGTAGGGGGAGGACTTTCACATGTCAATACTGTTGTATGTTTTGCTTTTTTTCCTCCTAGCTTCATGACCTTCTGCTAAAAAAAATCAAAATGAAACCAGTTAATTGATGACTCTTGGGTCATCTAGTGATGAATTACCATTAAATACATAGTTTAAACCAAAAACCATCAGAATCTATAAAATCACTGCCATAGAATAAGGGGAGTTTCAGCAGAGATCAACAGCATTCAGCCATTTAATCAGCAGTCTTTAAACAAAATAGTCCTGTATTAAATGGTGGGTAATAGTGTAGATCTCCATTTATGAGTGTGTTACTGAGTATACCCAGTCATTTTGTAGCTATATGAGAAAAAAAAATCTCATTTCTAAGATTAGGGAAGTAAGACATTTCATTATGACATGAAAGACAGTTTAAGATCTGCTTAAGCATTTTACATCCTAGTTCTCCAAATATGCTACTGCTTCCCAATTCCCAAGGCCAAGTTTTAAATACTATTTTTGTCTCCTGTTTCCCTTTGGGATAGTTTCCACAGGCTTCTGGCAGAAATCTGTAGTGTCCCTAAAAGAGTAGGACCTAGCACACGATCATGAGTACCACTTTATGGAAGTGTGAGATTCTATTTTTTTTTTTGCCTCTGGATGAAGTTTTTCTGTCATCAGTGTGCTGAGATTTGCTCTTTCCCTTGAGTTAGAGGATGGTGCTCATGGTCAAGATATCACTGAATCTGACATCTTGATTAAAATGAGTGAACACAGCCCCAGGCGTGTTGGGTACATTTGCTTCTCTCCATGACTTAATACTTGGGCATTTTATTGACAGTTTGTGATTAATAACTTAAAAGCTTATGTGATACTAAATCATTTTTTTTCTGGTAGTTACATCTGGATGACAGATGAACAGATACAGATGGACTTTCCTCTAACATTCTTTTATAAAATATATACTTTTATAAAACTTATACTTTTTTCCTTGCTTATAAAATTCTTTCAAATTTCTCTTAAGTGGTTTCAAGTGAAGTAGTACCCTGATTTGACTAATTAATTAGAGAAAATCTTTCTTAAAGTAGAAGTGATTACTTTTATATTTATTTATATTATTCAGGTTGTGTCTAATTGTTCTTGATGACCAGAAGAAACAGATCTTTTTTCTAAAATTTAAGTATGTGTGTGGAATGTATGTGCAGAATGGAAAATTAAGATAAAATCATACCTTTCTTATTATCTCCTTTCTTATTATAATTATCTCTGGCTAACAAGGCATCTGAACCCACTCTGAAGCATGTGCTGTATCTAAAAACATCCTAATCATGGTTTGGTTTCCTCTAGCCTTTTATTTGAGGTCAGAATAATGAGAATTAGAAAGAATGATGATCTAAGACATAGTGTATTATAGTAATAATCCCATTAAAGTTTTGATGAGCATAAATCTGCAAGAAAATTTAGGAATCTATAACGTAAATACCAAAGGTCACTGGGCTTGAGTTATTCTAAATTGGATACCTAAAAGTTTGTGACAAAGAAGAAGGAATCAATTATTTGAGTTCTGAAATGAAAAGGGTTTTTTTAAGAATAACAGTATAATACATTCTGGGGTTTAAATTACACTTGTTTTGCCAGTGTTTCTAGAGCAGAACTTATATGTAAACATCTACAAAGGAGTTTTCTAGGCTTTCATTTCTAACAATATCCACTTAGCAGGAGTTAAACGCAAGTGGTAAAGCTCAAAGTAGTTTTGTCTTCTAAACTACAGGTCAAAAAAACCCTGTGTTACACTGCAGTGACTTCTTGCTAAGTTTTGGGTTATGTGCACTCAGGAGAGGAAATCCACACCTTTTCCTTGCTCAGTGGCTGTAATCATCCACATCCAACCAATAAGTGCTTATGTACATGGGGTTGGAGGTGTTTTGCCACTTGGACAGCCCATGAAAGTCAGGTCTAATGAGATAAAAGCAGCCTAGGTGGATCAGTCCCACAGCTGCCAGCTCAATGGTTGCAGCTCAGTTTCTGGGAAAGCACCCAGACAGTTGTCTTACAGATATGCATGACTGTGGGGTTGTTTTAGTGATGTAGCTGTTCCCTTGGTACTCTGGGTATGCTGACTGAAGTCCATTTCCAGCATATTAAAAACCTCCTTTTCATTAAAAAAGGGCACACAAGTAAAATCGTGATGCTTCAGAACTAGAAAAATGGATTTCTGGACTAGTTTAGGAACTAGGTGGTTGTCATTGTCATGGATTAAAACTGTTCTATTGGTTATCAGGACAATAACACGAAAAAAATGTGGTGTCATAATGGCATGATGATTGAAAAAAAAGAACAGGATTAAATTAAATTCTATTTAAGTAAACAGAATTCATCTCAATGGTTCTAATGTGTAATCAAGCACTAAATTCTGAAGGGTAATCCATTAGTGCTTTAAAATATAAGAGCTAAAATGAAATGATGTACAGAATAAAATGTTTGAAGGTGGCTTAACACGTTTCTGTACCAGCAGAAATACTGGCAATGAAGATTAGGATAATACTGGCACAAAAATGATTATAAAATAATCTTGATATTGTTCAGGCTCTTTTTAAAGGAAACAATTATAGTGACTTAAAGAAATTTGGTGGTTTTATGTTCTGAGATGCTTGGTTTCTTTCTGTGGACATCATTTTAAATAACTGTTTTGTTGGGGATTTTTAATAGATAAATGAAATGTCCTACATGAAATAATTGCCAGTAAAGTAATTACGATTTTAAATTTTTCCTCCCCCACAAATCTTTGGAGTTTTTGTTTTGGTTTTATGTAGTTAGGGCACTCTCACCTGTTCCCATAATCTCATTGTTCTTTGTGAAGCATGAGGGTTTTCCTGTAGAAATAGGAAATCATTCAATTGACAGTGACTTACCCTGTAGGCTGAAAATACTGTTTGTTCAGTATTTCTCACATTATATACCATGCAGTTTTTAAAAGCATTCAGTAAATTTGAGATCAACTTTTTTTTAATTGCAATGGGGAGGTAAAAGTGAGTGGACTAAATGAAACATTTTTAATGTGTAACTTGTTGAACTTTACTTTGATAAAATTTTCTCTGGGGTAGAACATGGGTTCCTGATGGGTTTGGAGTTCTTTTTTCGTGTCTGTTCACACATTTGCATATGTTCTTGCCTGTCCTAAAAAGGAAACCTGTCATTCTAAATGTTCACTGCTTGTTCTTTGCCATTTGTAGGAAACTTAAGCTTTAGTAAAACATTTTTTTCTTCATATTTATTAACTCTATCATAAGTCTCAGCATTTCAGCAGTTTGGTAATGTAAGCAGAATAACGTTCATAACTTGCTAACCAAGTCAAAAGTCAATTGTTGATGACATTTTTTGTGCAGTTGCCTGAAAAGTTTGCTCCTTTTCTTCACATGGTAACCTTAGGAATGCAGATATTTTTAATCTTTTGGTGCCATCTTGTGGCAAGAGGATAATTATATGAAATCAGGAGGTACTCTTTCCTAGTCCACAGTTTCTATGTCTACCAGTAACATGTCTTGCTTTGGTGATGGGTATGTATGTATGAATTTTTATAGTGACCATAAAATCCCAAACCAGGTCATGCACAGGACAAAGTTCTCTTTTGGTGCTTTTTAAAATTTTGTCAAGTGCTTTACTATGAATATCGATTAGAGAAATCTTACAAAAAATACTATAATTACTATAGATTTTCAGTCTGTAATGCATTAGATCTCTGTAAAATACTTTAATACTTAGCTAGCTGAAGGCAATGTTCACTCAGCATCCTTCAATGTTTAACAGAAAGCCGAGGTCTGTGCTAGCATTCTTGTTTTCCATTTTATTTTCTGGTTTTGGCTCAGGAAAATTCATACTAGCCTGCACACTGAAAAGCAATAATAGCACAGGAATGCTGTTTATTTTCCTGATGTGTTCATTCGGATTCAGCAAGATGGGTCGTTTTGGTTCTGTGTTAAATGAATACTAGTTTATTAGCTTTTATTTGACGATAATGCTTGTAGATGTCTGCAATCAGTACAGATCACATTCTCTCTCAATTTCCTGAGGAGCTTTCTGTGTGATAGTCCATGTTTGCTTACTTATTTATCTCTGACTTCCAGTCATGCTGAAAGCCTCGAGATGCAAAAATATTAATCCCTGACAATAGCTGGAAAGAAAATAAAGATGTCATCCTACTTAAGCCAGTGGTTCTCCTTCTTTCTAAAGGAAGGGTGATTTTATTCTTCCTTTTTTTTTAAAAAAAAAAAAAGAAATTTATTATAGTCTGGTCCAAATAACATTCAAATATCTTGCAGTCACTGAAGATCAATTGCAGATTCTAACTTTGTGAGTTATTACAATGCCCCTTTTTCAGACAAGCGGGATGAAAACATACAGATTAAAAGTGCTCGTACTGCAGGACTAGAAAACAGACTTGAATTTCAGTCCAGTACTATAGCCCCTAAAGACAAAAAATTACAGTATTTTTGATCGTATATCCTCCCAACTGAAGGCTGAAATACTATCAATCAATACGAATACAAAATGAGAACACTGAGTAAGATCTCACCTCTGAAATGGATGTTCTGTTCCAATGGCACTCCCACAATGGCAGGTACTTCCATCACTTTCTGTGCACATGGTCAGTACTGCCTCATTGTCTACGATATCCTTTCTAAACTTACACAGAAAAAGATAATAGGATAAGGATGTTAATACAAGAGATGTTTTCCAGAAACTTCTATGGTATCTATTAAGCTGGTAGTCACTAGAATGTGATGTTTCATCAGCAGTCAGTAGCTGAGGTACGGCTGCACACTGTACCAGCTCGTGACTCTGATAAATCAGTCAACGGGTTCCTTTTGGAACCCTTTTGGTTGGAGGTTCTGTGATGTCTCTGATTAGATTTAGCTGGGTTAGCTAGAGATAAAACTCCATTGTCTGTCAGCAGGAATGGAGAGAATAATCACAATATTGATGCAATAAGATTAAGAATTTCAACAGTTCTGTACACGTATGTGACGATGTGTTTGTTAGAATTTTTCCTCCTGATCTCAGTAAAATTCTCTTTGCAATTAATACACTTGAATGCATCTCTCTCCTTCTACATCCTTTTATCATATACTTTGCCTACAAGATTAAGATGGCAGGTGAATTAGCTAGAGAAAGAATTGTAATTGCTCATTCCAGTGAAATCCTTTACAAGGAAGACAAAGATGTGTCAGTCTTTTTGATAGAAAGGTGTGATGCTTAAGGCATGACTAAATAATATTTGTATAAGTAAAGATGAGATTATCCAAAGTATCAAAGTCTCCATTGAAGTTAAAGAAGGAAGAAGAAACATGGTCAATTAAAGTGATTATTTCTATTTGCGGAGCTTCTGGAGGTAAAAAGAATATGGAGGAAGTTAACGATTTTGTGATTATAGTCAGGAATGTCTGGAAATGTGTATAGTACCAGTTCATAATGTGATTTTGAAAGAATTGGATTTGCTAGAGTTTCTTCATCTCGGTTGCCAATTCCCTTGTATAGTCTCTCTGCAAATTACACCTGTTGAATAGTAGATTTTCCCTCTTTCAATCCCAGTGTGGTGTGCTTAACTTAGTTAGAATTTTAGGTAGGTAAGTAAATACATTATTTATACTGGAAACTGTTAGATCCTGCGTATAAAGGGAGGCTGAAAAATGTCTGTCACAGAACTTGTCTAGATGATCAAAAGGAAAAAATGTGGTTTAAAACTGTTTCAGGGGTTAGTCTGTCAGATAAGATTGATTGCTGATCTGTGGAACTTGTATATTTAGCGTGTTCTTCTCCTGACTGTCAAAATTATTTATGTCTACTGTGACTACCTGCTAGTCTCAGCAACATCCACCTAGGCTGTGGCAGTGAAAGAAGAAAATTCATTCTGCTGTACAACTGCAGTAATATTTAACTGACATGTTTCAGGGCCTGAATGCCTAGAGATTCTAACCAAGATATGAAAGGCACAAAAGTGCAGGATCCTAACAACCATGGGTGCTGTTCTTACACACAAGGCATTGGTGTACCAACTTTTCAGATACCTGCAGAAACAGTCTGAATGAGTTTGTTGCTATGACTTTGGCCTTTGGAGTTCACAGCATTTAGAGCAAACAGAAAGTGTTATTTAAATTGAAAGGAAAACTGCTAAAGTAAGAGTAGTGACACTGATATTTCAGATTATGTACTTTCTGACATTAGGTTAAAAGATCTTTCCTTTGCCAAGGTGAACTTGCTTGTTTTCTTATAAAGATTGAACAGAGAAGCCTAGGTGTACATTAGCTGCAAATAAAGCATTTGTTTTCCTTCCCTACCTTTTACAAAAGTAATTTAAACTGACTTTGAGGCATGAATATACAAATAAGACAAAAATTAAAATTGTATTTTATTGGGCCAATGTAATGAAGTCAGTGTGCTTCAGGAATAAAACCATATTTTCCTGCAGTGGATTTATATATGTGTACTTTGATGCAGAGCAAACATTGAAACACTCACATGGAGATAGCTGGCACTTCCGAGTGTGGTAAAGAGAATTCAAAAAATGAAAGACAAATGAAATTGTAATTCCTTACAAATTGAAGCAAAAAGTCCTGCTTCATATTTCTTGCTAGCCATGGATGTTTGCTTTCATTTGTATGGTGTAGTATAGCAAAATAAAAGTTGAATACTTTGAAATCCCAGCTCTTGTGAATGAGATTGGGGTTCACTGTGATGGGCTAAAAGGAGCCTGAAGTCCTCTGTGAAAAATCTTATTCTGTAGCTGAAACTTAGAACTCTCTTTTAAAACAAAGTATATGAATTTCAGCTGAGCATATAAAATTTCTGTTCCAGTGGGTGGCCAAGTACTGTGTCATTCCTCTCCTAGGTATGCTTTTCTGGGCTGTACCACCAGGACCCACAAAAACTGGTTGGACTTTGATAGACCTATTTTGAGTAGCAATGCCCTGAAGAAACATGCCACATAAGAGAGAATGTGGCACACTAGCAAAGGAAAATAGATCAGGCATTCACACTCATGTGATAAATCCTTTTGCAGCTGTCTTCAAAAATAGACTATCTCTACGTAACCATACGCACATCCAGATACTACTTGGATACTCTGATACTTTGCATATCCTTACAAATAGGTTTTTCCCTGTATTTCTTACTCATTGAGTCTCTTATCCATTTCCAAACGCAGATTTTATGGAATATTCAGTGCCATCGACAGTGTTCGTGCTGTACAATTATAGTTCCTGGATAATTTTTAGCTTAAAACTGATATTATTTATAAAGATTTAATTAATGATAAAGAAACATAAGTTCTTTATCATACATTACTTATTAGCTATTAATAGGTTACTGGGGAGTTTTGAGCTGCAACAGTATTTGTGCTTGGGCACTGTCCTCTTATCTCTTTGTGCACTGCCTGGCTGGTTGCAGGCCAGCAAGGGCTTCCGCATCACTTCACTTTAGGCCCTCTTTTTGTCCACATAATGCATTATAATTAATGAACATAAAAAACCCCACAAACTATATCCACTCTGCTTAGTCTGCAGTCCTGTTAACGTCTGAAGTGATTGGGCAGCGTACAAAGGTTATGTAGTGAAATACAAAATAATTCACAACTTGTGACTGATGGTTTCTGTTTTGAATCTGAGTTGAACCTAGCAATCAGCATTCAACCTAGAGAGCAAGCACTGCTTTTATCACTCTATACTTATTGTAAATTTAAAATCAACTCTTCATGATTATTTGGTATTATCAGATAATATATAATACAGTTATGAGTGCATAGATGTTAACAAAATTCTAAGTTTCACCTTGGGATTTTGTTTCACATATCATCACTGGGGTCCTTTCTTTCTAAAGACATCCTGCTGGGACTCCCTTATCCTGCTCAAAATCCTCCCATCTGCCTTGAAGTCCTGTGCCATGGTACTTACTTATGGAAGGATTGGGGGGAAAAAAGTGTTTATGGGGGAGAAGAAGAACCATGAAGTCTGAGCTACTTACTGGGGGATGGAATATGTAGCCCAGGGTAGATGTAATGTGTACTGGAGTGCACAGTTCTCCAAAGATCTGCAGCTTTGCCCATTTAACACTACACAGGAGTGAAAAGAAAACAAAAACATCTTGCTGTAGTGTGCTGGGGCTTAAGAGTTAGAATTAAGAGTTCTTTAAACTGTCTAGTCTTAGCTGCTTGAATTTCCTTGCTCATGCAGAAGTATACAATTGGGCTCTCTGTATGGAAATGCTATGTCGTGATGGACTCTAACAGACCATAAGGCATTTATAAACTAAGTAGACAAGACTGGAAAAGGCTAGAAGGTTAGTAATACCTCACAGAGGTTTGAAATAACTTCCCCTAATTCATACGCCACTTTACTTGAAGATTTAGGATCAGAAACTCTTTTGTCCAGGTTCACCTCTGTCTGCTGCCTCTGTATTATATTAGTATACTTAAGTAAAACAACATGAACATAATTAATAAAATAAATGTGGGAAAAGGAAGACCTTTCAAGGGTGATGAAGAGATAGTTTACCAGTTTAACAAAATGTTGATTTCCCTCTGTCCCCCCCCCCCCCAATTTATTTATTTATTTGGGGTTTTTTTGCTGTAAATTAAAAAATATTTGTTTCCTGTGCTGCTTCCCACCACAGTCTCTTTGGGGACATGTCACTTGTCATCAAACATCAAATGTTATGTCACATTAGAGCTAAGTGTGATTTGAAATGGCTGAAATATGTAAAAGCATCAAACATCATACTGGAGACAGACCACCCTTAATAGCAATGTGATTGCTGTTTTCAGACTCTTTTTCCTCTTTCAGGCAGCATTTCTTCTGCATACTTGGAATCTTTCCATCTTCCTTTCCTTGAAGACACAGTGGGTATATATAAGCATTAACCATTGTGTGTTCAGGCCCTTGGGCTAAGTTTCCCATTTCCAGTGATGTTCAAAAGGTACTTTTCAAAATTCAGTAGTCTAAAGTGACAAGTCTGAAAAAGCAAATGTAGAGTGAGCTACTACTAAACAAAATATGAGCAGGCATTTAGATTTCAAATTATGTTTAATCCCTAGAGGGCTGTGGAAGCCAGCCTGCAAATATTACTTATTTTATGTTGAATATAGGTTAACAGACCCTTTTATTATTTTTTATTTCACAAAACAGTGTCTGTATGATTAAGATTGGCTCAAAAAATTTGATTCTCATGCTTTTTTCAGTTGCAGTGTGGCAGTGAAAGCTATCTGAAAGCGTATGTTATATAACAGCCTTTTATTGCTTTTTTCAGTGTAAATAAAATAAAGTTCAGAGTTGGTCTTCTGGGTATAGCACTTACAAGATTACGGATGGAAAGAGGTGGAAAAGGAAGTTAATCTCCAAGGCAGTCTTAAGAGATGAATTGTACTATGTAAATGTGTGCCAGTTCTGTCTGTAGATGTAATTATCATTACAGTTACAAAAAAAAAAATAAGTCACTGGGTTGGGTTTTGTGGGTTTTTTCCCAGCTACATACCATCTCAGCCATTGCTTCTTGTCATGTTCAGTAGATGTGGATAACAGATCATCCCCTCTCCTTTAAAGGTCTTACATATTTGAGGGTTGTGACTTGTTCTCCCCTTTGACATGCTTTTCTGTTGTAACCTAGTAGCACCAGTTTGTGCTGGGATAGTCATAACAGTTTGTCTTTGACTTCTCCACAGCTCTCAAGGTGTGGTGTTCAAACATGGATTATTGTTTCAGCTGAGCCCTCCCCATTGTTGCCTGAGTAGAGAAGATATAGTTTATTGTTATTATAATCCTCCTTACATATCAGTTCCTTTTTTTGGTCCAGATGATGCTGTTTAAGTCATATTTAGTGATCTCTTTGCCTCATTAGCATTAGGAGGGTTGACGTTTACTGATTTTTCTCTGTCCACAAGGTATGATAATTGTTCAATTATAGAAAGAATTTGAATTGGAAAGAGTGCAATTGGAGTGGAAAATATATTTTTAAATAAGAGTGACTAATTATTATGAAGCTGCTTCAGCCAATTTATCTTCTCTACTAGTAGCAAATTCATTAGGGCCAGTGTTTTAGAAACCTGTAATTTGCAGAGGAGACAGTATGTGGTCCTTGAGCATGCCTGATTCCCAGGCTGTGGTCATTTTCTTTTATCAACACATGAACATGCAGTTACTGGGTTTTCTGAATGTCTTGTCATTGGGAGAAGAATTCCATAACTTAACATAACTGGGTTGCCTTTGTCATAGCTGCACGCCTTGTCCAGTGTCGTTTCTTCTCTTTCAGGAGGAGTTCACATCTCTAGTGTGCTGGGTTAATGGTTAGGCTTGATGATGTTAAAGGTCTTTTTCAACCAAAACTATTCTATGATTAATCTTTATCCTGACTTTTCTGTGTTTAATGTTAAGATCATAACATCTTGCTGCCAATATTCATTGTATTACCTACCTGACCTAAATTTACTTTTAGAAATAATGCTGGTGAGAAAAAAACGCTGCATTCCCCAACTTCCTTCATTCTGTCTGTAGTAGCACCATCTCTCCATTGATTACTGAACCAAAATTTTTAATCTTGCTGCAGTTCTTAGTGCTTTTACAGAATTATTTCATCCTAGATGTTTGACTTCTCATTTTGTGCCTCAACTTTGCCCATTTTACCTCTTTCTTTGCCTGCTATTCCTTTATACTCATATTTAGCAATACAATATATTTTATCATTTTGACATGCTTCCCTATGTTTTGAGCAAAATGACAGTGGCTTAGCCAAAGTCTGTTCTTTACTGTATTTCCTATCCCACTTTTGCACTAGAAAACCTCTTATTAATGCCAAAAAGTTTCTTTCAAAAACTACCTCTTCTTTGGTCTTCCTGTCTTTCCTTTACATAATGTTCCAGTCCTATGGGATACTTCACCAGCTCTCTATTATTATATCATTTTCAACTCATAAAACAAAAGACTTCAAGATTTTCAAGGTTTGCTCACTGAACTTCTACTAATGTAAAGATTTCAAAGACGTTTGATGGATGACTAATACAGTCCCTTCTCCATCCTTTCTGACTTGCTGTCACCTGTTGTTTTAATTCTCCTTGCCATTAGATTGGTTTCCAGGTTTTTCCTGTTTATACCTAAATTACATGTTTATGTTAGCATACCCATTTTTCATCTTACTTTAAAGTTCTCTTTACTAAATTAGTAACTGAATCTTCATTATTTGCCTCCAGGTCCCATAATAAAAAAACATCATCATCATCTAATAGCTCAACGAAAAATGTCCCCTAGGTGAGGAAGTCAAAGCAGTCAAAGTGTCACCATCAGTCATGAATTTAATTCCAGAATATTATTCTATAGAACTGGTGTTTCCTCCCTAATGAGAAAGTTCTCTAAAAGACAGTGAATAAAAGGAGCTTGCTAATGAAAAAAATAAGAGGTTGTTAAAGACATTGATACCATGGACAAAACCTGTGTAACTTGGTACGGGTGAGTGTTTGTAGCAGCCCTCAGCAGTTTGCATAAATCGAGCTTTTGGGGCAGAAAGTTTCCAAATTAATTGGAAAACGTTGTGAAACAGGATTTTGAAAAACATTGAGGCGCAGAGGCTTAGAAGAGGTTGCTGTGCATTTGCAGACCAGAAGAAGGGACACATACAGCACCTGTCAGGACTGAGGATGGAAATGAGTTGGTGTGTTCATTGTGGATGTGTTGGGTTTTTTTCTTCGCTATCACAGAGCTGTCCTTCAAGTTGCATTGAGTAATGTGATAAAGACATTGCAAATTGAGAGGTTTGTTCATAGGCACAGGAAAAAATTACACCTGAGTTCTTCAATCTTCACTCATAACAGTTATTAGAGATGATATATCTATTCTACTTTATAATAGCATTTAAAGGAGAGGGAGGAAATAATTGACATTTTCTCTAAGTTTTGCTAATGTGTGTGTGTGTATATATATATATGATAGTATTGTAGTTCTGTGCTTCTCATCACTTAGGGAAAATCCCCACAGTTTCTTTAAATATGGTAAGATACACCTTAAATATTTATCTCATTGTGCTCTGAGTGACACAAGTGAATATCTTCAAGTGCACATCAGTCACTGAAGTAACTGGCTTTTTGTTACTGAAACTGAGAACAGATCCTTGACATTCTTGTAGTAACACAAATATAACACTTTCATTGACACAGAGTCTTATGCTAGCCTGGCTTTCTTAAACAAGTGTTTGGAAGAGGACTAAAAGAAACACCAGGGATAAAATTAAAATGGTATGAAAAGAAGTGACAGCATTCAACACACCAATGAAAATCCATGTTAAAATACTAGGCTAGAGCAAGTAACTCATGAATTACACTGGATGTAGATTGCAAAAGTGAACAGAAGGAGTCATAAGGAGAAAACAGTTGATGGGATGTATTACCATTCAGTTTATGTGACCTTCACAGCCTTATTAAGAATAACTTTTACTTCCAGTTTGGAACCATTGTTCTTTTGGGCCTCAATGAGTGGATGTGGGACTTCAAGTAACCTTCTTCCTATGTTTGTTTGAAGTTTTAAGCTTCTTTTAATTGATTACTGTAAAGCAAGCTATAAATGAGACTAGGAAGCTTGAAGTGTTCAGCACTGCTTCTTCCCATGCTGACACTAGCATTGGGGCCATGCGTTTTTGTTGGTAGGTGCAAAAATAACATTTGTAGCAGTATGACAGATTCAGCCTGACATCAAACCTTCCAGAAGTGAGAAGCTGGATGCCATTCTGTAAAAATATCAAGGCAGATTGGATAAAACAGTAGTTCTTTAGCTACTAGTGAAGTCATGGTGTGCTTTGGATGGAAATAGATTTGCTTCCCTGGGAGTGACTTTGATCAGAGATGATCCAGATTTCCTATATTGACACTTCCCAAAATATTTTTTGCAGAAAGTATCTGAGTATACTGTATATGTATATTTACTCTTGTATCTGTATCTTTGTGGATTTATTTCATAGTCAGCTTTTAGACAGTAGTGTTAGTAGAACGTATGAGATTCAGATTTTTCTGATACCTTTGCAACCAAAGAATTGTAAGGTGAGTCTTACAAATAGTTCTGTGATCACCTATAGTGCTTCCCTTGTCGCAAGTGATGTGCAGGAATCTGTTGGCCATCTGTTTCTTGTTATCCTGAAAGACTACCTTTATTTGACACGGCTTTCTGTGGCAAAAAAACATGGGTGGAAGTTGTGGGTTAACCCTGGTAAGCAACCAAACACCACAGAGCTGCTCCCTCACTCCCCTGCAGTGGGGTGGGGGAGAGAAAGGGATGGATAGAAGTGAGAAAATCTATAAAAACAGCAAAAAAGCTGTCCTCAAAAGCAAAACAGAAGAAGGAATTCACTCACTACTTCCCATTGGCAGGCGGGTGTTCAAGTCATCTCTAGGAAAGCAGGGCTCCATCAAGCACAACAGTTGCTTGGGAAGACAAATGCCATCACTCCAAACATCTCCGCCCCTCCTTCCTTTCTTGGCTTTTATTGCTGAACACAACATCATATGATGTGAGAGATCCCTCTGGTCAGTTGTCCCAGCTGTATCCCTTCCTAACATCTCGTGCACCCCTAGCCTACTCACCGGTGGGGTGGGGTGAGAAGCAGAAAAGGCTTCTGGGTTTGGTCACAAATCCAAGACACGGTGCCATACAAGCTGCTGTGAAAAAAACTAATTCTATCCCAGCCAAAATCATTACAATGGGGAAATGAGGCATTCTAGTTTATTGTTTTGGTGGGATTAAGTGGTGAGATTCCTTTGCTTTTCGCCATAGCTGAGTGAATATTTTAAAGTATTAATTGTTTTACAGAAATATTTTTGTCTGTCTGACCTATTAGTTTATACTGTCAAGAAATTGCACGTAAAATACTTCAGTTATATGCCACGTATATGTAGATTTATTTCACCTATGCAGATGTGAATGGGTTTGCTATAAACAAGGGAGAGAGATCAAATTTCTGTTGTGTGATAACACCTTTGTTCAAGGCACTTTTCTCAGGGAACTAGGTGGTATTTACATCATTGTTTTTCCAATTATGAGGACAGGATGGTATGGAGTCACTGTCACTGACTAGACACTTCGTTTAAATACACTGCTGACTCTTGGAATTACAGGGTTATTTTTCTGTAGCCTCCTCATTTGTGATCTTTACAAGAGAGATTTCTCCTCATTTGCTGTTCTAGATCTTTGGTAAGCTTACAAAAAGAATATTCTACGTAGACTGCATCACTCATTCAGAAATTGTATTAATATGTTGCATGTACATGTTGCAGGACATTTTAATATGCTAAAATAATTATAAAGGAATTGAATACAAGGTGAAACTCCAGACACTTTAAGAAATACAGTAAAAAATTTCAAATGCATTGCAAATATACCTTCTTGTCACTCAAGATTTATTATTTGTAATGCCAGATAGAACACTTATGGGATTTGTTAATAGTAAAGTGCATTTTTCAATATTTGCACTTTTAATAAACGTGAGAGATACAATCATATGCTTTAACAAACTTCCTTAAAATGTGATCTGCTCTTACATTTCAACTGTGAGCTTCCATGAGAAATGGTTGTTTCCATTTCTTCCTGTCTGCTAAGAAAGAATGTAATCCTTCTGCTATCATCTAATTAGCAGGAGTGGGACTATCCATGCTACAAGCACAGGCACTAACGCAAGTTTGAGGAGCCACTGTGTAGACATCAATGAACACTTTATTAAATTACACACTTTCCTAAGCAGGCACGGTCTCTCAGTGCCCCAGTTCTTTTTGCTTTAGTGAACTGCCTCCGCTCTCTGAAGCCATAAGGTTTCAGCCTGAGCTGAACATACAAACTCCTGATGAGATTATAGTGAGTTTTTAGATATTGGGTATGCTTCTGTGCTTATTCTGTTTCTCTAATAAGGCTTAGAGTTTGCTGGCAGGTGAAAGCACTGGATAGCTAAGACCAGGAGATTTAAAATTTCACCTGCCCTGAAGGAAAAGAACGTCTTTTTTGTAATGGTTCAGCATTATTCATTACAATTCACCCTGTCCAGGAAAACCCTGCAGTACAAGGAGAAAGAATATTAAGTCCCCAGGTCTAGATATTCAATGATATCTTAGTTTTGGCTCTTGGCAACATCCAGACAGTTTTCTAATCTTTTCATTTCCAAACAAATCATAGTCTGTCAAAGATGGAGTGAAGTGAATAATAAGAAGAAAATGGGGTGTTAACAAAATCTCTTTAGTATGTGCTCTTGTGTCTAAATTACAGTTTACTAAAATTTCTTGATAAAAACAAGGGACAAGCTTTTGATCTATATTCCAGTTTTTACTTTAAATTTTATTCTGCTGACTTCCAAAAGCAGCTATACATTAATGCAGAAAGACAGACAAAAAGAGGAAAATGTTTACTAAAGAAATAACATCTCAGCTGTAAAAAATGAACCTCCAGATGCAACCAGTAAATGGAAGTCTGAGAAATGCATCAGTTAAAGGTATTCATGGCCCACCCTATCTGTCTGTTAAATCTCAAGAGTTTCAAATGGTATGAAGGACGTTTTAGTATTATTAAGGGAGCTGCATGACTGAGCAAGCAAAATACAATGTTTTTCAAATGTTGCAAAAATTACATTTAAAATTACATTAATACAGTTGGAGTTGCATTAAAACATTTTCCTCTAAGTTGTGAAATACAGAAGTGATTAACATGAGGAAAGTGAGAGCTGCCTAATAGTTTTAAAGTTGTTAGCTGAAAGTTGATGGTGAAATGGTTAATAGCTTCAGTGATGAGTGACCCATCTCCTCCATGCTAGAGATTGTGCCCAATTCTACTCTTGTTTGTACCGGTGGTTTTTTAGAATTATTTTTAATGACTTCTCTTGGAACAATGTTCCTCTGTATTAAGTTCAATGTAATTTAGAAGGATATTACACAGAAATATGGGACCATGAACATATTTGATGGTTTTAGAAAGCTTTAATTTTTTTTTTTCATTGTTTTTTCTTGATTTCTTTTCTATTGTGGGAGAAAGTTGAGAAGTGATTTTTCTGGACGAAGAGGTAGAGAAAGATTTGAGGAGAAAGACTGGTGAAATAGTTTCATTTATAGCTATTTAAAACAGTTTCAATTCTTTAAAAACTACATACTTGAGGCCAGTAAAACTATTACAATTCTGCTGAGTTTTCAGACCCTCTTCTGAGATAAGATTTTCATTAAAATTTAGACTTTTTCCAATTATATCTCTAGGGAATTAAAAAAAATTGATAAATTTATCTTCCCCCATTGACAGTTTCAGCTCTGGCAGGGTAGCACAGAATCCAAATACACGATGTATTACAGAACTGGGACTTCTATTTTCTGTAGTTACATGTTAAAAGGTTTCCTTCATCTAATTATCTTAAAACATTTCCTTTATTTCCGTGCTTTTTATTTGTTATTGATTCAGTCTGGTTTTTCTTGTTTACAATCTTAATTTTAAAGGTTAATATTATTGCTTTAGTGTAGATTACTATCAAACTCATTACATTGAAAGCAGAAACCTGAACTCCAATGACTTTCAAAGGACGGAAAAGACCTTGCTTGTACGTACATCCATTAGGCAAAGTCCACGTGCATTAGCTACTGTTGTAACTTTAACAAATTTAATCTGAGCTTTCATTCTGCTGACCTAATTTAACAAGGAGGAAATTCAATAACAACCCCTAATACTGAAGCATTATTTCCCAAGAGGAATTTAACAACACTTCTACATCAAATAATAATGTGTGAAAAATGGAATATATATGTTGATGGCAACAAGAAGGTGAAAAAAGAATAAAAAGAAAACTCACAAATAAATAAATAAATTCTATCTCCTTTGAAAAAGGAGTTAACCAAAACAATAGTTTTTCTATTTTTAGGGGAAATAATATTATCCTGAAGAGAGAATTTAGAGTTTGAAATTCCTATGATTTTGAGATAAACCATTTCTAAGTATGTGAGAATCACAGTCCTCCTCTCTCACTCAGCATACCTTCTCCAGATTGCACATGCTTATGTAATTTAGCATATGTTATTAGTGGTTTATATTGGAACAGTTCTGGGTAGGATACTTGCAAAATAGGCCCTCATTTTTAAAATACTTCCTACATTTTAAGGCTAAGTTTGCATCACTCCATATTGCAAGATAATCTCAAGAACTTTTTCTATTTAAAATTTTGCTTGTCATCATGTTGTATGTCTTCTGATGCATATGATGTTCTCTTTTTAAAACATTCTGGGCACTGGTGTATTACCATTTCCTCATTTCTAAAACTACTTTGTGTTGGTTTTTCAGTTCTCTTGATACTAAGATTAATAAAACACTGAAATTCTTGTAAATCAAATCGGGTGGAAAACCTTTGAAGCAAAGACAGCAGTACTTAATGTGTAAGTTTGAGCAATATTAATCTCCTGGTCTATATAAAGAACACTCTTAGAAGTTTCTAAATTGAAAGGTTTTAATGGGGGAAAAGTTGATCATCTCAGGGCACTCTTTCTTACAAAGTGTTTTGACAGCAGCTACCTAATATATTCACAATGTTCCTCCTATCTGGATAACCTCTATATTCCTAACTAGGTTGCCTTTTGTTCTTTGTATCTGAGGGGTACAGTATCAGGGGTGAAGGACACTAGGAGGGAATGCATTTCAACTTACATTGTCTCTTCCCTGTTTATTTTCAGGATTTGGTTACTATGTACAGTTCAGAGATGAGCTGCTGGAAACCGCTTGGCTGCATCAGCAACTAAAGACATAAAAAGCAAGTCAAGAAAAACAACACTTCATCACTGAACAGCTTGAAGAGCACCAGCAGTGGAGAACTATGACAGTACAGCAAGTCCTATTGCTTCTGTTGCTCTGGATGTGGCTGCCGCACCCCTGCCATCCAGAAATGCTCTTCAGAAGGACTCCTGATCTCAGACCCAGAAGCTTTGGGGGACGTGCATTGGGGAATGATGGAAAAGCAATTCACCGCCAGAAACGAGGCTGGATGTGGAACCAGTTCTTTCTTTTAGAGGAATACACAGGATCTGATTATCAGTATGTAGGCAAGGTAGGTTTCTCATTAAGATTTCTGTATAATTGTCAAGGTTTCTTATCTTTCTACAGAACCTTAGTTTCTATGTTTTTTTCTAATGCGTAAGAGCAGATTTCCAGGCACTGTATACATTGTTTGTCTTGCTAGAATCACTAAATTAATATTGCTATTTAAAGTTATTCAGAAAGATTTGAATGAAACAAATGAAGACAACTTTGACAAATTTGCTTGCTTTAGCACATTGTTCCTACCAGCAGCCCACACGATATCTCTTCTGTATCAGACCATAATATTTTATAATTCATTATCAAATTCTTATTCAACTCTTTGAATATTTCATGCTTCTTGCAAGATAATGCATTCTTTTTCTGTGCTTATGCTTGAAGAATGCAACCTATTTTGAAGAAAAAACATTCTTCCTCTTTAACTGTCCCTGAATTTCAATGAACTGCAGTGAGTAAAACTCATTAACAACCCCACACAACACCACAGGCTTGGGGCAGAGTGGCTGGAAAGCTGTCCCATGGAAAAGGACCTGGGGGTGTTGGTCAACAGCTGGCTGAACATGAGCCAGCAGTGTGCCCAGGTGGCCAAGAAGACCAACAGCATCGTGGCCTGTATCAGCAATAGTGTGGCCAGCAGGACCAGGGCAGTGATTGTCCCCCTGTGCTCGGCACTGTTTGTTTTTGGGCTTCTCACTACAAGACGGATGTTGAGGGGCTGGAGCGGCTCCAAAGAAGGAGAACAAAGCTGGTGAAGGGTCTGGAGCACAGGGCTTATGTGAAGTGTCTGGTGGAACTGAGTTTTTTAGTCTGGAGAAAAGGAGGTTGAAGGGAGACCTTATTGTGCTCTACAACTACTGGAAAGAGGTTGTAGCGAGGAGAGTGTTGGTCTCTTCTCCTAAGTAGCAAGCGATAGAGGGGATGGCCTCAAGTGGTGCCAGGGGAGGTGTAGATTGGATATTCGGAATAATTTCTTCACTGAAAAGGTTGTCAGGCACTGGCACAGGTTGCCCAGGGCAGTGGTGAAGCTGCCATCCCTGGGGTGTTTAGAAGCCGTGCAGATGTGGTGCTGAGGGACATGGTTTAGTGGTGGACCCGGCAGTGCTGGGTTAATGGTTGGACCTGATGATCTGAAAGGTGTCTTCCAACACAGATGATTCTATGATTCCGTGAAATGAGTCTTGAAACATTAAATTCTGCTGAACAGGGTTATTAGTCAGTTGGAAATTAAATGAAATTTCTAATTCTTCCTGACCAAAGTGACTCTCCACAGGCATTTAAAAGCTTTCTCTTTTAAGTACAGCTTTTACATACTACTGCTCCGTTTAACTTCTGAGGGAAAGCACTAAAGCGTGTTCCCTGCTCGCTATCGTGTGTCACGGGCCGCGTTTGGCCCTTCCTGACACCGCCTTTCCCTGAGGGAACCCCTTCTCGCCGTGGCTGGGAGCCGCCTGGATCCGCCTGGGGCCGCGGGGCAGCCCCGCCCGCGCCTCCCTCACAGGGGGGGTTCCCGCCTCAAAGGGGGGCTCGCGCCTCAGGGGGTCCCGCCTGGAAGGGGGGCTCGCGTCTCGCATAGCTCCGCGCCTCAGAGGGGCCGGGCCGGCAGCCGCCTCACGCCCCGGCACCTCTGTCCCGGGGCCGCAGGGGATCTCCGGCCTCCTCCCGCTCTCCCCTCGGGGCTCGCAGGGCTGTTTCTCACCCCGTTCCCCTCAGCCCTGGCTGCCGGGCAGCGTTCGGCCCTTTCTGCCACCGCCTTTCCCCGAGGCGCCCGCCCGCGCCTCACGGGGGCCCGGCAGCCGCCTCACAGGGGCTGCCCCGGCAGACAGCGGCTGACAGAAGCCGGGCACCGGCACGCTACACGGTAACATACTTTGCTCGTATTTATTTTTAGCAATCTAATGCTGGGCTGGCAATTAAAGGAATGGCAGATGATCTCTGTCAACCCCGCTCCCTTCCCACAAAGGGAAACGAGAGAGAGTAAGGGAGAGGCCTCAGGGTTGGGAACTAAACTGCACGGCATTAATGAAACAGCAATGATCAGAAAGGAAATAATGGAATATATACAAATACAAACAAACCCACTGTCGTGCTCCCCCCCCCCAACACTCGTGTCACCCCAGAGGCTACCGGTGCCAGGGAAAGACCCAGACCGGGCTCCTGGAGTCAGGGGCAGGCAGGAGCTGGAGGCGGGAACGCAGGGGCTCTGGGAGCAAAGAGCAGACCGAGTCCTCCCAGGTCACGAACAAAGAGGGCTTGACCCTCGTGATCCCTCAGATTTATACTGAATATGACACCTATGGAATGGAATACTTTGGTCAGTTTTGGTCACCTGTCCAGTCTGCTGCTCCTGACCAGGGTCTCAGGTGTGACTCCTCTGCTCCCTCTTGTTCCATAGCACAAGAACTTCAGCAGAACCAGCAGTGGCCTTGACTCTGCACCTCATTCTCCAGCAGTAACCATGAACATGGAGCATTATCAGTCCTAAAGGCAGACACTGACTGCAAAACATGGTGTTAATGTCAGCAAGGGCAGGTGCTGAGAGAGACTGAACTGGAAAGTAAAACTGCTAAAAGAAAACTGGTTTTGTCCAGGCTCAAACCAGGACAATATTTAAACATTTTTTTGTTATTTACATGTGTCAATGTACCCCGGTATTGTAGAATCATACGCTATGCTCATACTTAATTTTAATCTGCTGTGAGAGCTTCCCAAATAACAGTTTCAAAACAGTGTAGGGGTTTCACTTTGTGACTTTCTACATCCACCTTATTGCTTTCATGTTCTTACTCCTATGCAAATATTTTTCAAGTCTACTCAGAAGCTAATGCAAATGTGGGTAGGGACTAGGAGCTGAATGTAATTTCCTCCTGTTCTGCCAGGTAACTGGAAGCTACATCTAATGGTGTTCAGTGCTGCAAGGTAGTATGGTGAATGCAAACCACTGGCCCTGTGTTAACGGTTTAACAAAAACTTGCTAGTTTTGACGTAAGAGTGAAGAAGGTTATTGAGGTTCTCCATTTTACTTTTTTTATACATTGATACTTGAATGCAAGCCATTTATCAATATACTGCATTTTTATTTTCAAAGAAATATAAAAGCATTGTGACCATACTTCAGAATCAGAACCTGGGGACTCAAACTGTGATATGTCAGAGATATTTTTGTGTGAGTTTGCGGTTTTGATGAGCACACTTTAAGTTGCAGCTAAGGCAGATGTTCTTTTCTGAGTACAGGAGATGTCTACAAAGGTAGCAGTGGTAGTTACAACATAAATAATTCATGGATTAAGTCTTGGTTCTGGTGTGAATTTTATGAGAAGTGATAATGAGGTTTAGTGGTCACTATGGTCCTACTAGTCACTGGGGTAAGTTTCCTGCTGCTGCCTTTGTTAGTCAATGAGAAAACTGTCTTAAGACATTTGACCTTTTTTTCCCCTAATAATCCCAACAGCAGTGACCTGCCATTTTTAAACTAATTTCTACAAGAGACAACTCCACTCTGTGCAAGCACAAAGTGCAATAGCGCTGATCGGTTGTCAGGAAGATTTAGAGGGAAGACAGTCTAAGTTATGGGCATCCTTCCAGCATGTGTAAAATCACCAGTAGGATGCATTTTGCTGCCTTCACGGAGAAGAGTTACAGCTCTCTTGGGTGGTTTCCAAACTCAGAGTTTGTACATGGTTATGTGTTGCACTTAAAATGGCATCATGCTTCAAAATAGTACAAGAAAGAGGAAAGTAGTTCAGTCTGAACTCTCCAGTTCCTTTTAGTTCAATTTCTCTTTCAATTTCAAAGTTGTATCTGCTTGTCAGGAAAAGATGCTCCAAAAAAGAAAGAACTGCTAAAATTGAAATGATTTATATTCAAAGCCATAGCTCAGGAAAAAGAGAGTCCACTTCATCACAGTACATTTATTCACTCAAGGAATTAAAAAAATGTAATAGAAAAGGGAATTTTAGAAAAGCTTCACCTTGTTTGAAGCAATAAATGTATAAATAGCCAATAATCTCAACAGCATTTCAGAGGCTGATGCTTCAGGCACATTTTCTTTCCTCTCTTGATTTTTATGTTATTATTTTTTTATTAGATGAGATACAGATGACCTTTTAAAAATCCTACATGTACAGACAAGGAAGAGCAGGGGGTAGTAGTGAGGGAAAACTGGTGACTTGCAACAAAATACCCGTGTGGGAGAGAGTTCGAAGAAGTTAAAAGTTGCTGTTTACCCTTGTAAGATGTCGTTCTGCTAGAAGCTTTTCCTTATATTTATGAGTGGTTTTTTCTTTAAAGATAATTAAAAATAAGCTGAACCAAAAAGGCAGCAATGGCAAATTCTTTTAAACCCTTCAATGCCTTCTGATTTGAGGCAGTAATAACTATGCAGTCAATGTATCCAAAGTCACTGGCAGATAGAATAGGATTTGTTTGCAGGAATAAACAAACATCATTGTCTAACTCATCAGTGTTCCTTCCTCAAAGCAATTTATTTCTGTTTCTTCAGTCTTTTAACAACTATCTACTTGAGAGTGCTAAAGGAGAATGACCACTGAGGGAAAAAATTGCTGTCTAATTTGACAATATTTCAGTTTGTGGCAATTTTAAATGTGCAACTGTAAATGAGTTCATACACCCTTCAAGTCTGAGAACAGAAGCTGTCTTGTTTTCATTTCACAGATGCAATTCACGGGCCATCCAGTTGTCCCAAATGCAGGTGCAAGGTACCTTGTGTGTCTGAACTCACCTAACAACTTAGAAAGGCATTAATGAATAATTAGGTGGATTGGCATGCTAAAGGCATGCCAAACAGACTGTATACAAGCATCTAGATGGAAAATGCTAGCTGAAAGAAGGAACATTATGTTCTGGGATATTAATGATACTGTACGTTTGAAAACTGGAGTTCCAGAGTTTACTCTCTGTACTGTAAGACTCAGATGGCTGGGCACACAAAATTTCTGTGGGGAAAAAAAAAATCTAGATACTTCTAAGAATATGTGAAAATTGAAGAAAACCTCAGTGCTCAATTGCAATTCTGTCAATTTCTTCTGTTCCCCTTTTCCTAGTTGTAGAACAGCCTTGCTCCTTCATGCCAGCTTACACTGGTGCTCTGTGCCTTTCTTTTATTTCCCACATCTATGGTCATATATAAGGAAAGGCTGAGAGAGCTGGAACTCTTTAGCCTGGAGAAGAGAAGGCTCAGGGGAGATCTAGCCAATGTATATAAAAAACTGGAGGGAGGGTGCAAAGAGGACAGAGCCAGGCTCTTTTTTGAGGTTTCCAGTGACAGGACCTGAGGCAATGGGTGCAAACTGAAACACGGGAGGTTCCCTCTGAACATCAGGAAACACTTTTATACTAAGGGGCCGACTGTGCAACCTGTGCCAGTGCTCAGAGAGGTTGCGGAGTCTCCATCCTTGGAGATGGTCAAAAGCTGTCTAGCCACAGTCTTGGAGTACTGCCTCTAGATGGCCTTGTTTGAGCAGGGTTGAGTTGGACAGGATGACCTCCAGAGGTGCCTTCCAACCTCAACCACTCTGTAATGTAATTGTATATAATGATTTAAACTATAACTTTACTTAGTAAGTGGTATATAGATGGGATTTTTCTGGAGAATACCGTTCTCTAGAATAATGGTTTTCATAATTTACTAAAAGGAGAGACAAATTTGATTGGCAAATAAAAATGTGAATTGAATTTATGGGTTTATACATATTCCACCTGTCTTCTCTCACAGATCTACCTTTAATTCCTTGACTACCCCTGTAGAGATATAAGATATCAATACACGTCTCCTGGATTTGAATATTCCCACAGATCTCACTGGGATATAAAATGAAGTCAGAATTGATCCAAGACACCTTTGTCCCTCATCGGTTGAAATCTTACAATATCAGATATAGCATCAATTCAGATTCATCTTTTTCCTGAGACATACAAAAAATATGTCTACTTTCTCTTACCCTCTCTTCCCTTCCTTGGGGTTAAATTTAACAATAATACTATATTACCATGGATATTACTGTGTTGGAGTTTATTAAGGTATCCCCTTATTTTTTTTTATTCCTTGATTCTGATATATGTCCTTCACCTTGGCTAACATTTTCCACTTACTGGCTAGGCAGATGTTGCCATTCAGTTCTTTGTGGCATATTTCTTATAATCCCTAAGTACACCTCTTCCAAAAATACAGATACTTTAGAATATTCATGAGGAGAAAATACACACATAATAAAGGTAGAAAATCTTCATAGCTCTTACAAATTTACATGTTACAGTAATTTCACGTGGAAATAAAGACAATCTTGTTTAATGTGTTATTAAATGGCCTCCAGCAGTAGATGAAATGAACTAATTATCAGTATTCTTAATGGTGTTCTGCATTTGTTTTAAGAAAAAAATGCAGTGCTTTTCATGTACAGTGCAGATTGATTGTACATTAGGAAATACAAAAACTAATGCTGTTTTAATGGTTATTTTATTAATAACTAGGCTACTTTAGGAAAATAGGTATAAAAAAATTCTTATTAACAAAAAAAATTACCTAAAATTGCTTCTTAATTACCTCTTTGTTCTCTTTAATGCAGAGAGCTTGAGGATTAGTAGTGACTTTTCCTTTAAAAAAACCCAAAACTGAACAGACAAACCCCAAAGCTTTCAAATACATAAAAGTTGTTCTAAATTTGGTAATGGAAAGATATGTGTTGCTTTAGCATATTAGACTTCCTAGGCTGTTCCTTGGTGGAATAGAGCGTGTTGTGGAAACTGCTTAATCCTGTATACAATATTTAGTATAGATTTTTATTTTAACCCAGAATCAGCCAAATAACATAACACGTAAGAAGTATGTATGTTAAAAAAAAAGCCAAAACAAACCACAAATCTGAGGAAAATCTTACTAGACATATTTTTATCCTGAGACCATAAGTTACGTGTACAGAGACTACTCATGGAAGTAGGAATATAGGTTTGTGCCACATCAAGTTGAGTGGGAGTAGGACTAATGTTTCTTTGTTTAGTTCACTTTTTTTAGTGAGTGGGAACCTGAACAGCAGGCATAGGTCAGGATTTTTTTTCCCTTTAACACAAGAATTCTCTTCTGCCTACCCAGTAGTCTACAGGAGGTACTAAGCGAAGCTGCCAGAAAGCAAGGGCAATTCAGAGTGGAAGAGAACATGCATGCTGGCTTATACAAGAACTCTTAGTGTATGAAATTCAGTTAGTCTCTAGTTCACATGTGTGTCTTCTGGAGTAGAAGCTGCAACAGTCTAATGAAGCTGAAACTGTATTGTTCTAGCTCTCTGAATATCAGCTAAAGGCCTTGGTCTAAGGAGCCAAGACCTGCCTTTGTTCTTGCAACCTTGACTCAGTGTATCTGTATTAGCCTCTCTGCTGCTCATACGATGTGTCATAAAAAAAGAAACTGCCTTTCTCAGCTGAAATACTGGAAGATTTTGTTGGTGATGGAACCATCTACCTTCTCCAGACCTTGAATCCTCCCTTCAGAATAGGATATAATAATGGGGGGAAATTGCAAGTCTAGTGATGAAAAAATACCTTTGCTGTGTGATTGTTTTGTGGAAACTGAGAATCTTGCAGATGATAATGGTTTGTAGTGATGATTCTAGGGAGCTGGGAAAGTAGTATTTCTAATCTTGTGATAGACACTGCTTCACTAGGCATGTGTAAAGGAATCCTAAAAGTATTATTAATTTGAATTTCTCTCTTACCGTTTTAAGACACTGGTAGGAACAAACACAAATCATGAACAGCAAGGAAATACTGTAATCTTTCCCAATAGAAATAGTGGCAATGATTTTTATCTTTCCTTTGAATGATGAGTCAAGTTAAAACAAACTAATCTGAGAATGCACTGCAGGCTGGAGTTTTTAATTTCTATTTGTTACTTCTTCTCGGCAAGCAAAAGAATTTCAGAGCACTCCTCATCCTGCATTACTTGTTATGCATCCCTTTTAGTTTGCTCTCCCTTTATCTTTTCCAGTCTCACAAAATTCTCTTTTTGAAATGTGACTTTTTCCTTTCCACCTGTCACCTCTTTTAAATAACACACAATAGCAGAGGACTAAGAAACTGATAATATAACTGAGTGAGAAAATCAAATGTGTGACAGGTCTCATTAAAACTTGGGGAAATTCTTGCATAAACTGAAGAGAGTTGTTTTAAATAGATGACATCTATTAGAATAAGTGCAGCTAATGTTAAACAACTGCATCATTTAATGCAGTTAAGGGCGTTATCTAATGCTTTAGTTCATGATGCTTAAAATAAGTATCACCATTGTGGAATTCTGTATCAATTATTTTCTGCTGATTTCAGATCAAATCTGCCCACTGTTGTGATTATATTTAGAGAGACTTCTACAAAGTATTCCATGAAGGTGCTAATATTATAATATGTAATAATTACTGTAATACTTGGATTAAATTGAAATGTTGACAAATATATTGCAGAATAAAGTAGAAAACATTTTTTAGATTTTAAAAATAAAAATGGCTGTTGCAAAGTATGAGAGTAATAATGTGTTTAGTGAGGTAATACTGGAACAGTATTACTTGGTAAAGGCTACAAAAATCTGTAAACTTTATTGAAAAGAATTTCTGTTTAGCAATAAGTTCCCTTTTCATTTATATGAAATCCTTCTCAATTTGAAAGTTTGTTCAACCAGTTTAGATAGATGACCAACTATGCAAAATTCTTTCACAGTAATTGCGATTACTCTATGATGAAACAGGGCTATATAAAATCAGCATTCTGATTTTCTATACAGTGAGAAAATTATAATAAAGTACATATACCACTGGCAGCTGAAAAGGGAAATATTTCTGTGGAAGAACAGCAAGAAATTCACTGAAACAAGAGTTTGCAAAATATCAGTGACAGATATGAAAACAAAACCACTTCTTCACAGCTGATCATTTTGTGCAATAAAATTGCTAAATGAAACAGATGTCTCTCCATTTCTCAGCTTGGCTGGCATGAATCACAGATGCCCATTAGCCAAAATAACTATAGGAAACACTTTATACTAAAAGTAGCACAGAAATATTTTGCAGAACTGTTTTTTAATACTAGAGTAAAATGACAAAACTTTGCAGTGCTAATTGACACACTGCTCATGCATTCCAGAGCTGGGTAAGGATTCGGTGTTCAAGGCTGCCAAGGACATAAGGCGGTCTTTAGCCATCTTGATTCCTTTAAGGACATCTGGATTAAACTAAGAACTAAAAAAATTAAATGAGAGGTATTCTCTTTCCTTGCTTATATATAATACATGTTTGCACTCCTTTAATTATGTCTGGAAGCCTCATTCACTATCGATAGCTTTGTGTTTCCTGATCACCCAAGATCTTCTGAAATATAATTGTGAAGTTTTTCTACAGTAACCGTGGACTGTTACCTGTATGCATATAATATAAATTGGTTTATAGTCAAATTATTAACATTTTTTAGAAAATGCAGTCATATAGCTTAAAGTGTTCTAAGCTATACAGGTTGGCTTTCTAACAATTTTTGAAACACGCATAGCTAAAGAAGGAATGGAAAATCATCAACATTGATAGTGCCTTGCACATTAGACAAATAAGTATGTTAAAATATCTTTACATCCTGAATTGGGTCTAAATATAGTTGTTAAAAAGCTTCATATTTTGTTGTATAGGGGTTTTCTTCATTTTCTCATTTAGTTCTGTTTTCATGATCTGAAATGTGAGCTCAACAAAAACCCTATGCATGACTAAATATGATCTTGCTGCACTCCTAATTGATGTTTTTAATGTGTGTTCAAATAACTATTTTTATAAATGAAAAAAAAGTTCTGTCTTAAACTTTGGAACATTCTGATATTTTTTGAGTGTGATTTTTAAGAAGTCTTTGTTTCTACTTCATGTACTTGATTTCATCCTTCTGCTGAACTAAAAAAATTAAAAAGTATACATTTTGTGGTGAAAACAAATCTGAATGCCAGATTCTTTCAGTTAATTATGAAACCAGTGAGATCAGAAGGAACTTTCCATGAAGGTGATGAGAGAACTTATGGTAAGTTTATTCAAAAGATCAAATGAGCCAAAGATCAAATGAGCCAACCACGTTACTATACAAAGCAACATAACTGAATATTTTTCTGTTGTTGTGGATGTATTAAAGTCAGTCAGTACTACAGGTCATTGACAGATGAAGTTAAGCTTTATATTACTTAACATAATGAGTATTAAATCAATACTGAATGCTTAATAAATTGGTTTCTTTCCTTTAGGCGATTTGCATGAGTTGATAAAGTAAAAATGATAATGAAATGTTCCCCAGTTTAGGAGAAACATAAATAATATGAAATAAAATTCAAATAAACGTAGTATGACCTGGAACCAGTTGTTCTATTTTCCTTAATTGTCATGTATTCTGCCGTGTTCTTTATCTGCTTAGTGAATTTACAACTAGCACAGCTGGTTGTGAATTTTTAATAGGATCTCTTCAAGGAAGGAAAAGGTCAGTATTAACATAAAAATCTTCTTCAAGAATTGTGGTGCAACGGTTTCTTAGCAGAGAACAGGTGGTGGTGAAATAGAAAATCTGCCACAACAGTCAAGTTAAAAGATTCTTGGAGCTAAGTTAGAAAACAAATGTCTCAGCATGACACCATGACTGCTGGTCAATGGTGACTGAAAATTACTTTTTGTTGGTATTAAACACATTTGTTGCATGTGGAATGACTTAATATTATATATTTTTTTTAAAAAAATAATTCATTACTTCTAAGTAAAATGCTCTTATTTCTCTTCCTTTTTAGCTTCATTCTGACCAGGACAAGGGAGATGGATCCCTCAAATACATTCTGTCAGGAGACGGGGCTGGTACTCTTTTTATAATTGATGAGAAAACAGGTGACATTCATGCTACTCGGAGAATTGACAGAGAAGAGAAAGCCTTCTACACCCTGCGTGCCCAAGCTATTAACAGAAGAACTCTGAGACCAGTGGAACCTGAATCTGAGTTTGTCATCAAAATCCATGACATCAATGACAATGAACCAACATTTCCAGAGGAGATTTACACTGCCAGTGTTCCTGAAATGTCTGTAGTGGGTGAGTGTTTTATACTGAGGCACAAATACTTGCCTTATATTACTTCACAAATAATTTCCCCATCCTCTGAAAAGTCAGTCATGTTCAGAATTTTACCCCATGAATAAAGTATTTTTCCTTTTGATTGGTTTGTTCAAATATTGGAATTGCATCCAGAAACAGGTTTTTGTGATTTGAGATCTATTTCCACTTAGAATATTCAAATTATTAATTTACAGTGATTTTGAATATAAATATAAAGTAATTAATGGTGAATCACTCTCCTCCTTGAGAGCCATTAGCTTTCAACAGGCTAATTTAGTGATCTTATTCTATCTGGGTGATATGGTTTAGTGGTGATGTAGGTAGGTGGTTGGACTGGATGATCTTGAAGGCCTCTTCCAATCTCAATGATTCTAAAGCTCAGTGAATTTTTCCTTTCACTATCACTGGGGGTTCCCAGTAGTGCTAAGCACTGAATGGAGAGCTGTCTCTACTTACACTCTTTCCTGTGGCTGAGGAGAGTTATTTACTCTGTGTTGTTAATGCACTGCCTGAAATTAGACACCCTCATTATTCTCTTTGCTATCAGTTTTTTAGTGTATGGATGAATCCTCTTGGGTTTTCAGTTCCTCCCTTAACTCGATCATGAATGGCAGCTTAAAGAATCTTAAATAGCTGCTTTTTTCCGTTGTGATGTGTTTTCAGTTCCTGTCTTAACTACAAAGTTGCGGCCTGGATCATGCCAGCTGGTCGGATTAATAAACAATAGTATTAGGATTCTTAATTAGTGTGTGTAATTCTTTAGGAAGAATTTTGAACAGCTTAAAAATACATAGTCTCTTTTTAACAATTAATTGTATAACTGCAGATATAACAAGATTTTTCTAAATTCTAAATAACACCAATATGTATATATGTAGATGATATATGATGTGATGTATATGTAGATGACATAAGAGTCCAAAGGATCCTTGTGGCAGAGCCAACACAGTAAAAAACGGCCAGGACTCAGTCACAGCTTGAGTCAGATTCTACAGAGCACGTGGCAAGCTGAAGATTGAGTCAGGAGCCTCCTTCTAAGATCTCTGCTGGAAGAGAAAAGGGAGCAAGGGGCCACTTTCCCACACTTCTGGCATTTTATAGGGTATGGCAGAAAATAGGAGGGAATACTGAGGTCACCTGACCCTTCTCTGTTATGTCCCCTGGACCTCCTTGGGGTCCTAACTAATGCCTTCTGTCTGTGCACCCCCTGGAGCACATGGTCTACTCCGTCCTAAAATGCCATGTGCTTTAAGGTACTACAGAGGAGACTGGGAGGTAAGAAAAAGACTATTAAATCTTTATTTACTCCCTGCACCTACATCCTTAAGGTATCAAATCCTGATATAGCCATACATCAGCCTCTTTCAGACCAGAAACAGCAGTTTTGATTTCTTCCTCAGGCTCTGGTATCAGCCAGATGGATAACTGAGAATGTGGCTATTTCTATTACCAAACACAGGGTCTGGACTAAGGCCCATAAATTCTTTGTTGTCTTGTTCATCTTTCTTCTGCAGTTCATTAATCGTAGTAAAGGCAGAGATAAATGGGCCAACTTCAGGATGGTGCAGTTGGGTCAATATCCTAGAAGACATCTTGTTCTCCTGAAGTCTTTGTGCTGATTACTGGATATTTTATCTTCTTTCACTTTTTTCCTTTTCCTACTTTCAAAGCTTATGGCTCAGTATATTCTTACAGTTTTGACTACAATCTTGTGTTCTGTCCACTTTTATTATTCACCTCTATCTTTTTCTGCTCATTTGAAGGTTTCTTTTCAGAACTGCAGATGAGTCTATTTTCCTCCATACAGCTTTTCCTGTAGCTTTTGCCTATTGGTATCTTTCAGACACACTTTCAGAACTTTATGCTATTTAGAACATTTTTTAAATCATCACATCCTTGCTATTATTTGTTGTTACTTTATTCATCTATTGTAGCCAATATATTCTGTAATAATTCAGTGCTATTTCCACTGTCTGTCACGTTGTCTTTTCTGCTTCTGAATTTGGGACGGCAATGTATGTTTCATAAGATACAACCTCCTTCTGGGGTTACATGTGAACTACAGGTTGGGCATCCCAGAGTTAGCCTGTCATCCTTACCTGTGGTTACCTTTTTGTTTTTCTCTGCAGACAGCATTTAGAGCTACTGTTGCTTGGCTTTCGCCCCAGGTGCTTTGTACACTCCCTCACTAGTGCTGTTCAGCAAATTCCCAATCCAGTCCTATCTGCCATAGTATTTATCTTACAACATTTCATGTTTCCTAGTAACAAAGAATTTTTTAATCTTTTTTATTTTTTTAATAATTCTCTCACCAAAACCTCTTGCTTCTTCTGACTTACAGTTTCATCATGTCAGTAATGACAGATTCTGAAAACCCAAATGATTATATTACAATTTTATATATTTTGCAAACTCCAATTTCACTCTGCACACAAGTTCTGCCATAAGGAAAGGGGACAAAAAAGGGAAAACAAACCAAAGCAAAAAAACCCAAGATTTTTTTCTTTAAACGGGACATCTTTGAAGAATTGAAAATATCAATGGAAGTGCTTGTTTCCTGGTTATTGTTTTCCAAAAACTTTGACATGGACTTCTCTAAATATGCAGCCCTTTCCACTTCTTTTTTGTCATTCTGCTGCATTAAATAGTTTATTTCAGGGGAGAACATTATTTCCTCTCTTTTCCACTAGAAAGAGCAGAAAATTTCTGTTAATTGGACTTGTCATTTGTATGTATAATTTACTATGGAGGGTACTTGCTCTATTTAAATATCACATAACACAGTTGGGAATAAGGAAAATGAAATACAAGTTTCAAATTCAGCGCTACAATGGATATTCTGTGGGTTCTTTCTCCTAGTTAATTATCTTCAGTGATTCTTATCTAATATATCTACATTATGAATGCATTGTGAGGTCAGAGTCATTAATAATTGTATGGTGTTTGAAAATGCTTGCAAGGAACACATTAAAAAGGACCAAATATATTAATTACTATTATAGCACCAGACCCTAGGGAATTTCAAAAGTTATAATTAAAATTATGTCTTCTGAGAAATTTGTCAATCTGACAAATGACTGTTTACTTCTGGGCCCGGCTCGCCACCATATAATTCTGGTTTATTGTGTAATAAAATCTGCAAGTGTACAAGGGGAAAATTACAGAATTCACTGGTCTTATTAATGGCATAGCTGGTGCTGCATTCTTCAGTATATTATCCCTGTCTCCCTTATGCACTCATGTAGAGTTCAGATTAGGCTCTAGAACCTGAAGGTCAAAGATTCCTACCAAATTCATCAGGAGCAATCAGCCAAATCATGAGAGGGAATAAATAGTTGGCCCAAGTGGCTTGGATTTGCAGGTGCTTTCCTTGATATTTGGCAGTATTTGGTGGAGAGAAAGAATTGGGATAAAGGAAGTGTTTGAAAGTCGTCTTATCCTCAGTATAGTCCATGACTAACCAGTCACACGTATGTGATGATTTATTTTCTTTTCCTTCTTTATTTTCACTTCTTTCCTGCATAACTAAAATCCTATCTGCATTTTATGGCGGTACAATAGAGGAGAGCCTTGCTGCTACTTTGTCTCTGGTGGAAGAGTTCAACAGAACGTAGAAACTATTGTTATCCATGCTTACAATGGCAGAGGCAATTGTAAGCATTTCATGTTTTGAAGGACTGATATATTCCACTAAAATTTAGAGATGGTCTTTAAGATTAGAAAATTTTCTGGAGTCTAAATAACCAGCATATTTCAA
Organism: Aegotheles bennettii; assembly: GCA_013398125.1. Classification (NCBI taxonomy): domain Eukaryota; kingdom Metazoa; phylum Chordata; class Aves; order Caprimulgiformes; family Aegothelidae; genus Aegotheles; species Aegotheles bennettii. The sequence continues at coordinate 925,380 of VZRW01001316.1, forward strand.
AGTCCATATGTCAATATTTTTTCTAGTAGTATCTGTCTATATTAACACTTAGAAGGTAGGGAGAACTGATTGTTGGTTTTTCCCAAGTTCCAATGACCTATTTAATGTTTTTTTCCTGTCGTGTTCCCGCATGTGTAGTTTCCTATCACATCGACGTTATTGGACACAAAAAACCCCAAAATAAACAAAAAACCCTCAAACTGTTCTAGGTGATGGAAAGCAGATATTTATTGTAGTAAAAACAAAAGAGTCTTTTGAAAAGAGGATGTGAGTACATCAATATGAAATTATTGAATTCCTACAATTCAGCTCAGCCATAGCTATGTTTTATCTTTGCTAATTAGATCTTGATTACGCTCGTAGGATTTGAGAAGTTTAGATTCAATTTATGCAGAATGGGATCCTGAAATAGGGAAGAATGTACCTGAAGTTGACTATAAGATCATAAATATATTTGAAAAGTCCAATTCACATTTACTGAAACTTTCTCTGGGGTCTGGTCAAATGGAAATTGATGTTCTTGGACTTTCACCCACGTGAGACTAAATTGACTTTGGGTGTTTCAGGTACTTCTGTGGTGCAAGTTACAGCTACTGATGCCGATGACCCTTCATATGGAAACAGTGCCAGAGTAATTTACAGCATACTTCAGGGACAGCCGTATTTCTCTGTGGAACCAGAAACAGGTCAGGAGAATTGTCATTATTTCCATCTACCATAAACAGTAGACTTTTTCTTTCATTGTAAAAATCGTAGCTCACCTGAAAAATTAATTTTAAAAACAAAATGAAATGGTGTCTTTTTTTCCTCATAATTCTTATAAGAAATAGAAGAACTTAGAGTTGTTACAGCTGACACTGTGAAGTATAAATAACTTTATAGTGGTACTACTGGTAGCTTACAGATCCAAGTAACATTTCTGAGAAAGGCAAGAGTAAAGGTTTATGTCCTAGAAAAAGTTGTACTTTTTTATTACTGGTTCTGCTTGGGCAAATAATAGGTGTGCTTTCTACTCATAAACCTTATGCATAAATATAATGAATAACTTTTAGCATGAAAGGGAGCTGTGATGCAGAACTAAGGGTTGTTTACAGATAGCCTGTACTGAAGACTATTGTAACGCTTATGAGCAGAAATCTGTACTTTAAAACACAAAATGAGTATTTTAGGAATATATTTTACAGACTAATATAAAGAAGATCTAGCAGATTGCTGTGCATCAAAAATAGTGATTATTAACAATTTTTGTTTTCTCTTTATTTAAGGCATCATCAGGACTGCTTTGCCAAACATGAACAGAGAGAATAGGGAGCAGTACCAAGTAGTTATCCAGGCAAAGGACATGGGAGGCCAGATGGGTGGATTATCAGGAACCACCACTGTGAACATCACTTTGACTGATGTCAACGACAATCCACCTCGATTCCCCCAGAGTAAGCTGCATTTAATTGTTGCCTTGCACTGTAAGAGCTTCAAACTAAAGAGTTAAGCAATCACCATCTGGTTTAATTTAGAGTAAATCTAGATTATGGGGCACACATGAAAAAAAAGGCTTATGTACTGATTTTATTCACTGTTATTAAAGCAGTATATTAAATTTTACAGCATTTGTTTGTTAGGAAAACAGTTACATGGTCAAATATAACTGCAGTAAGCCTGGAATACTTTCCAGGACTATGGGAGGGGGTGGTGGGTGGACTTAAAAGAGCATTACAGAAATGTTTTGGGTTTTTCCCTTACCTATTGCTTAAATCCTTCATTCTCCCTCCCTGGAAAATAAAACATGTAGTAATTCTAGATACGCAGAAATGTTTGAACTGTAGTATCTGCTTAAATATTTAATCATGGAGAATGTGGAAAAGAAATTACTTGAAGGGAATCAAACAGATTTGTACTTTTCCAGTTACAGTATTATAAAACCTAATAGAAAATTTCCCAAAGTAAATGGCATTTAACCTTTTTTATTATTATTATTATTGCAGCTTAAGTTTACCAAAGCCTTTTATAAAGCTTTTTAACTTTTGATAGTACAGCTATCAAAGACTTTGTATCCTAAAATTAAAACATAAAAACATTCTTGGTCTTTATGTAATATGGAAATATTAAACTATACAGCATCAATCTTGTTAGAAGTTAAGCATTTTATAGACATTTGGAGCCTTCTGCATATACTGAAGCTGTACTATTTGCTTTGGACATACTTAATAGCTAAAGGCTTCAGAGTATCCTCACCACTCATTTTTTCTTTATAACTCTACTGAATCCAGTAGTTACTGATAATCAGCCTTCAGGCTCAGAATAACAGAATCAGTCTCAAATAATTCAGATTTTAACACGCTTTTTATGGCACAAATAGAGTATATAATTTTGTCCAAATTCAATAGTATAGTTAAGATGTGTTTAGCTAAGATGGCTATCAGCATGTGATTTTCATATACACACCGAAACAGAAGAATCACAAACAATTGAGTACTTGCAGTTTGTGCATTGGCACAAAGGCCCTATGCTGGACAGAATTTAGTGTTAATTTATCACTTTATGTTCCTTGTATTTTCACAATTTTTTTATTTATTATTTTTCTTGTTTCCATTTGTATATAGAGGATTATAGTAATTCCAGTGCTGTGTAGGTGAGGGATGCTGTATTACTTCTCTCTGCACCTATTCAGGAAGGCTATTCAAAGAGGTGTTGTGTTCAAAGCTTTAGGAAATCTAATTTCAACAGATAAAACTTTAAGACAGCATATAAGCATCTAACATGGATATTCATGCTCTGTTTTTTTTCTTGTTTCTTAAACAGTGTGTTAAATTCATACTTAGACTGATGGAATCAGCTTTCTAGACCATGTTTACATGACTTATCTGGCAGTCCAACATCACATTTCAGACAGATGAGGATCTGATGTAGCATTCCAGAAGTATCTCTGCATTTTTCTATTAATGTCAGTGTAAATCAGATGTGACCTTTGCTTTAAAGAAACTTTTAGTCTTACTCTCACATGGGGGAGGTGGTGGTTTTGTTTTTCTCTTTACTTTCTTTTTGCCTATAAATGTATGTTTCACTGGAAATGAAACCTAAAATGTTTATAAAGCTTACTCATTTTACTATATATATGAAAGTAAAAATAGCAATTGACATTTTAAAAAATCTTTAATCTCGAAATGCAAATAGACATTATAATGATTCTCAATTTTAATAAGAGTTCAGTGAAGCTAGTGCAATTGATACTGATTAATTATTCTGTTCCAGCAATAAAAAATAGATGCGTATTAGGTTCAGGAGACATTCACATTCATATCAGGTTTATACATTACCAGGAAAACTGTTGAAAGGCCCATTATGTTTTCACGGGACTCATTAGCATATTGCAGCTACATGTTTCAACAAAATGTTTCATAACACATTAAAGTTCTCCCACAATAAACTCATATTAGAATTGTGGAAAATTCTACATGTAGTATTTTATCATACTTTCTCAAAAAAGCCAAACCAGGCAAGCCATTAATTCCTCTGTTGTTTAGATTACAGAGCAAGGACTCTTTAGGGTATTTTTCTCCTCGTAAAGATCTCGTGAAAACCGTACAGGTAGCAGTGCTTGTTCTTGTGAGGAAATAATATTTAAAATGTTATCAAGGTTCTGCACAGAAAGGCCATCAAAGACCTCAGATATTGGATCTCTGTTTCAAGTGTGATACTGCCAAGTGTTCTCAGAAGTAAGGAGATGGTGTTGACTGGCGATAAATGGCAAAAATAGTTTATGGACTTAGGAGCCCGAGTCTCACTTAAACTCAGTGCATCTGCACTGTGGCAGCCCACGTCTCCTGTGCAACTACAGCCTGTGTGTTATCTTCACATGATGTGCCTACTCAAGAGTAAATGGGAGAAGGGTAAAGATGAATAAGATTACTTTTTCATCCTGTACGACTGACTGAAGTATTTCCAGACACAAGTGTGTAGACTTTAATCTTCCAGCTGATTTCGTTAGTACATAGAAAAGCTTTTCTTTTCCTTGATCCTCCATTTTTATTCCTGACAGACAAATGAAAGAATATCACTCACTGGAGTAAATGCAAAGAGTAAGTTATTCTCCTTGAGGGAGAAGTGAGAGAAAAAGGATTTACAGCAGAGTTTTGCAAGAATAATTCCAGTTTGATGTAGTTTGTGTTCTGATACAGTGTCTAAAGCTGCCCTGTATCCCATACTTAGCCAATGCATTGAATGTCTTCAGTGACAAAAATGATAAAGTGTCTCACACTATGGTGGGGTTTTCTGCAAGTTGATAGTCAGACATAAAATGATCTTTCAGAGGATAAGTTTCTGGTTATTTTCACTCTGTTTCCACTACCTTATTAGCAACTCAAGATACAAGCTTTCACCAGTTTGTAGACTAAATGAATGAGTTGGGTATTGCAGTGGGAGTCACAGTAGTGTCCACGAGGCACAGCCTGGGGATGTGGTTTTAAGCACTCCAGAAAAAAAATGTGGGGAGTAGCTGACACACCATAAAACTAATTATAACATACAAATATTAACTGGGTAAAAAAAAGTGGTCTTTCACCATAGTCTCACGTAGTACTGAATAAGCACAAAATGGGAGCAGAGGCAATTTTTTCTCCTGTTTTTTTTAACCATTAGGCGATTACAGGGAGATTATGTACTAATGTAGCAAAGTACACAGATTTAGGCATTAGAGATAGGTAATGAAAATGTCAGAGCAAATGCAATCTAAATCACTCAACCAGAACATCAAAATGTAACTGAGCAAAAATAAATTAATATAAATAGAAGGTGGAGTGTATATGACCATAAAGTATTAAATCTGCTGCCATTTATCAATTTCATATCAAAACCTTCCTAAGTAAAAATATATGAGGAAATTAAAGTTCAGTATTTTCCTTTCAAAATTTAATTATAAACTATAGGTCAATGTGGTTTGGGGGGTTTTTGTTTGGGGTTTTGTTTTGTTAGGTTTGGCAAATTATAACACAATGAAACAGAAATAAATAGTTCTGTTGAATGACAGAAAGTCAGATGTCCCAGTGAATAACAGAGTTTCTTTCAGTGACTATTCTCTAAAAGAAAAACAATTTGTCACTCTGTAACTGCTTGTAGCGTGGTCATAATAAGAGACACTGATAATCCTCACAACTCACCTGTGCCTTTCCCAGTTCCACTGCTGTGTTACTGTTAACTGAACTATCTCCCTACCTCACCTTACTTACCTTAGGAAGTGTCTAAGGAAAACAACAAGTCATGGAACACTTAACTAAGGCCAGAGAATGGAATGCTTTGATGAGTTCACTTTCATCTGTGGAATGACAGCTGTACCTGCATTCATTTCAGAATCTTTTTCTGAGAATTCTTCATAGTACACGTGTTTTCCTACCGTATGTTCTGACAGATGGGACCAGAGATCTCAACCCTATTCACGGTTTGTGCAGTTAGGCTAGGACACAGAATACTAAAACGTGTGATATTTATTTCAGCTTACTGCAGCATGTCTGAACACTGACAGTTTTATTCCTATGCTTTTTATCAGCTGTATGACCTCACAATAAAGGGACACAACTGAGCCAGGAAAAGCATCACAAAACCAAAATTGCAATGTTCATAAGCCTTAGTATGAATTAACTGCTTTAAGAGGTATAGGCACACCTTCTGCTCGTGGATTTTAAAAAACCTATCCCTGCATTAAGATGTAATTCAAGTTTATTTAATATTGTATCTGACTATCTAGTTGTGAAAGCTGAAATTTCAATCTGCAGCCTAAAATTGGGCAGTGGAGTCGGGGGATTCTGTTCTTTGTATTGCTTCCATGATAAAATAGATGTGACCTGTATCCAGAAAGATTGAGCCTAGATTGGAAGGGGGGAAAAAGCAGAGTGAAGCTTGAAAAGAACACAGAGCCATCTTTCCAGATGAGTGTCAGGCATGCCATAGACAAGGAAAAGTACAGACGTAGCTGATTCTTCTTTGAGACAGGAGAACAGAGGTCCTTTTCAATCCCATTTTTCCGATTTTGCTCTTCTATGATTTTGTTTTCAATCTTTACCTCAAGTTTTCCCCTGCACAGTTCTCTGCCTCACATTTTGCCCAGTATTAAATGACAAGTTTTCCAGAATAAAAGATACACAAAAATATGTAATCAGCTAATTTGTGCCAGTGTTACTTAATGCATGTGTAATGGCTTGTGGGGCTCCTGAGTGGTCTTTGTCTCTTTGACAGGCACCGTCCACCTCCGCATCCCTGAGTCCTCCCCAGTTGGGACAGCCATTGGCAGCGTCAAAGCCACGGATGCAGACACGGGCCAGAATGCAGAAATGGAGTACAGAATTGTAGATGGTGATGGGACAGACATGTTCGATATCGTGACACAGAAGGACACCCAGGAAGGCATCATTACCGTGCGAAAGGTACCTGTTAACAACAGCCACTAGTGATTTTGATTTTGGGATCAACATTGTGCCACAAAAGTTCATTGGAAAGAAGTACTCGGATCACGTGAGGGCATGTTCTAACTGCTTAACACTTAGCTTTTAAATATCCTTAAGCACAGAATAGCAAATTAAACACTACAATAAAATAAATTATCTCCACATTTCTTGATAGTGGCAACCAAGGAAAAGAAGTAAGTTCTGCATAGATCCGGATGTGTTCCTTTTTAATCTCTATATTTTTTTATGTTCATGGTCAGCATAGTAGTTTATGTGGGAAGGATTGAAAATATAAAGTTTGGGGCTCAATATTTTTCCTAGAAGTCTGCAAAGGTTTCTCTTGACTTGCTTGTTTCTTCCTTGTTTTGGATCACATTTTTCACACAAACTATTATATTAAATCAATAGTGTCTTATAAAAACAGTCCAATAACTAGATCAAGCATAAAAAATTCATAAGTAAGTTATATTACAGCAGCTCCAAAAATGTCACCAATAAATCATCGAATGTTTTGGGTTGGAAGGGGCCATCCTTATTTGGATAGCACAGGCAGCAGCATTAACCAGCAAGGAAGAAGATATGCTTGGTTTGTTAATTTATGAAAATATTCTTTATTTTTTTATTTAGTCACTTAAATGTCATTTCTGGTTTAACTACGAATAGATGCTGTTCCTTTACAGAGCCCTAAAGTTACCAAGTCTGAATTCAATACCTGCTGCCAAAGAACTTTTTCCATACAAGTTCTCACAGACAAAATAATTGTTTTGCCACAATTTCATGTATGTACACAACAGTTTTTTCATTACTGGTGATAAGCTGGAATACCTGTACAATCCACACATTTTATATTGGTGTTTGGCAGTGTAGCCCAAAGAGATGTCCAAGCTGGGTGTGAATGTACTAATAGCAAGTTAAATACAACCACACGGCACAGCTTCTGGCAAATTAAGCCAGCTAATTAGAATAAAGCAGGGCTAACATGGCTTCTTTGCTTCTAGGCTTGAAGCCAGTATCCCTTAACAGCAGCACGCTGCACAGTATAGGCACACCAGTGCTCCCAGATCCAGCTTAAACAAGCAGCACTGTATTGTGTTTATCAATTACAGTCATAGATATTCTCCCCTTTGCTTTAACTACTTTTTTAAAACAACTTTGGGACAGTGGGGAAACTTATTCTTTCACTGGACTGCTCCTTTCTGCTCTTAAATAGAATATTTAAATGTCTAGACTGTCACTTGGCATCTGTCATGAACACTAATTTGTATTTATAAGCAGTTAGATGGAAAAAATCAAGTCTACCACCCAGTTTGAGGAATGAAAACTACCAGTTTGGTACCTCCCTGAGATTTTGGGGGAGTTAATGAAGTCGTCTTTGTGTCAGAAAGGTAAATTCTCCACTGGTTCATTTCCTCAATATCATTAATTAGCTAAGACTTTTCATCTATGACAGTTAGAAAAATTTGAAGGAATGGAGGTTCTTTTCCTTCTAAAATGGCTTCTAATTATAACCCTAAACCTTTCCTCCTTTCACTTTTAAAAGGAACTGCTGATAAAAATGTCAAATCTATTTTGCAGAAAGTTAGATTCATTAAATTAAATGAAAAGGAACAAAATTAAGCTCGTTGTTTCTCTAGACACAGATAATTTTGACACACACACCTCTTCTTAAAAGAAACCCTAAACATTCTTGATATTTAAGGCCAGCTAAATTTGATTGACAATAAGGATGCTCAGGCCATTTTGAGTATACAAGTGTTTATACTGTTTTCTGAGAAATATTAATATTAAATGCTTTATTCTGAAATGTCAGCATTTTATGTCTGTATTTCAAACAGTTTAAATGCTTATATGATTGTTTCAAATCCATATTCTTGTGAAACAGCTGCAAAATTAACTAAATAATTGGTAAATTTGCACTGAAAATCTTTGTCATTGGTGCTATGATAATTCAAATAATATTTATGAAGAGAAACTTCCTTTAAACACAATGGAAATTTCTTACTAGAGAAAGTGATCCCTACACCGTGGAAAATGTGAATGGCGTTGGGGTTCCCCCAGCCCAGGGAAAGGTCTAACAAGGCTTGAGTCCTCCTCCATGATGTATATAATAGGTCAACATCATGTAATTTAATAAACTTCATCATCATCTTCATTTTTAGCCTCTGGACTATGAGACAAGACGTCTTTACACCTTGAAAGTAGAAGCTGAGAACACCCATGTGGATCCACGCTTCTATTACCTTGGGCCTTTCAAAGACACAACTATTGTGAAAATCTCTGTAGAAGATGTAGATGAACCTCCTGTCTTCAGCAGATCTTCTTACCTTTTTGAGGTGCACGAAGATATTGAGCTGGGGACAATAATAGGAACAGTAATGGCACGAGATCCTGATTCGGCTTCAAGTCCTATAAGGTAATGCTCCTAGCTCTGTAAATACACCATTTCTCTTAATTTCTTTAGCAAATGATGATATGGCATGAATTTTCACCTACATGTTGTTCACAGGAAGAACATGCTAATGATTTTTGTTACTTATTAGTGTCCCAGAGACTGACAGAATTTAGAATGGTGCTATGGTAAGGTTCTGAACATCTCGGGGAACAGGCACACATTTGCAGAGACACAGGAAATTATTTCTAGTACTTCAAAACTCAGAAACCTATAAAATTACACGCTGATTTCAGGTGGGCTCCTCAGAACCAGTCTGCGGCCCAGGAAGGGGACAGAACTTTCTGATGCTGCCTTCGGTCAATCCTGGTGCTGATCTCACCTGCTCTGGTTTGGTGTCTCCTGCTTTTTAGGCTTGTTAGCATGATAGCTGTACAAGATAAAATTATCTTTTTATGTTATTTCTTTTAGCTTTCATTTAATGCTATCTAGCTGAAGACCAGAACTTTATTTGCATAGCATAGATCAAATTTTCTTTCTTTAGTATTTATTCTTTTTCTCAGCTTCCAAATCAACCTTGTCTATTCAATCAAACAATAATTACCTAGGGTAAGTTTTTACAAGATTTTGCTTCTTACAATACCAATATTAAATACAAAGTACTGTGTATTTACCCCAGAAGTGAACAGCTAACATTTAAGATATTTTGAAAGTTGTCATGTTTTGAAACCAGGGCAGTTTGTATAAAACTTTAATACTGCTATTAATAAAAGTATTGCAGCTTCAGGTCATAGAATTGATTCAGCTTTTTATGTTTTTCTGTTTCACTCTTGATTTTAAAATATTCTTTTCTGTTTATTAAAATTTGTTACAAGCTGTGCTTCCTATAAATTGAGTGCCAATAGCTTCTTGTTGCTCTAATTTCTATTTATAATCAAGGAATATGGAGGTATTTTCTGAAAATAATAATTCTGATAGCATTGTGATATAGTAAATATACGTGCCTATCTCATGGTTATTATCAAACATTATAGAGTTAGTAATGAAACAATGTGGAGTAGATCTCGTTCACTAGAGAAGTGATTATTATTATTGCCTAATGAAAAACTCAGGTAGAGTTCTGTCAAAATAGTTCTTTTCCTCATTGAAACTCGTTCCATGGATGGAATAAAATCAAATGCTTATCATGTAAGACAAACAGTTTTCAATATAATTTCTCTGGAAAACAGCATGCTTTTGTTTAATTCTAACTAGCAGTTGTTATAGTCAGCTAGTTGTAAAAAAATAATTTGAGCAAGTCTTTCCTGCACTTTCAGAAGTGTTTTCTGGCTGTTTTAATTTGCTTCTGTTTTGGTTTTTTTAATAATTTTGGTGTCAGCTTATTTCTTGGTGTTTGTTTGTTGTACGTATTTGTTATTGTGTGTAGTGGACTGAACTAACAAAACCTATAAAAACATGATAGACATTTTCATATTGCAGGATTTTCTCATCTGGCTCAATGTAGTTAAGTACTGTGAGTAAAAACAGATGCACTTGATAAACTGTTTAGGTCACTCCTAGAAGTTCACAGAAACATGAACAATTGTTTCTTTTGCACTGTACAAATGTACTAGCAGACTTTTTTTAATTTGCCCCAATTCTGCCAGGCAGCTGGATAAATGTTCTGTACTTGACAAAATCCTACATTTAATTCCACATCAAAGGTTCAATCTTAACTTTGAAGGAAGGCAGTGTTAAATACTCGAAAAAATGGAGGAAAGAGCAATTTTCTGATTGCGGTTTGACATTCTGCCATGTTGTATTAGTAGAAGTTTTGCCTGCAGAAGCACAGTAACTATAGCAACAGAGAAGGTCTTAACATCAGTATAATAATGAAAGTGAAAGTTCTGCATGTTGAACTTATTTTTATAGAGGGTTTTTTTAACCTGCTTGCTAGTTAATTAATATATCCTAAAGTATAGAAGCTGAGCTTGTAATGGTACTTTTGAAAGGCTCCTAAGTTTGATGTACTGTTCCTTCAGATTGCGACTGACAGCCAAGACCATTTTCCTTTCAGGATTAAAACGATTCTTTAATTATTATGTTGAAATTGACTTATTTTTTAAGATTCTCATCTATGTCTATAAAAGCTTAGATGATCAATTATTGCTCTATTTTATCATATTTATTAAATTCTTGCACTTTTTATTCCTCATTCTATGAAACTGACCTTGAGAATTTTCATGTGTTTATAGAAACTAAATAGCTGTCTTCTCAACACCAACCCTTGTAATGTGTAGAACCTTAAGAGACAGGTGAAACATATGCTTTCTTCTATGGTCTGTAATTTTGACAATGCCTTTTCCGTATTTAGGTTTTCTCTGGATCGTCACACTGACCTTGACAGGATATTTAATATTCATTCTGGAAATGGCTCCATCTATACTTCCAAGCCGCTTGACCGTGAGATATCACAGTGGCACAATCTCAGCGTTATAGCAGCAGAGATCAGTAAGACAATCTGCTCTCTTTTTCCTTTCAGTTTTCCTTAGCCTATAAAGTCACAGCTGTGACTTCGTGAGAAAAATCCTCCCTCCCTCCCCTCTTTCCCACATTTTTCTATTAGATACTCTGGGAAAGTAATTTGGGGGTAGCAAACAGCAGCTGCCTCCTCATTGTTTTTATCCTTACCTGCTTCCACCACCAACCTTTAATGTCCAAGTTAGTTACTTCTGAAATGTTACCTTGTTATATAATAACACTGGACAATGACATGATTTTGCTGTTAAAGTAGCAGAGTTCAGGATAGTAATCTGTGTTTTTGTCTATAGTTTTCTTCATTTACTTAGAAATAATTTCATTATCTCTTCCTGTGGTACCTGCACCTGCAGCTCTCGGAATCGATACATTTACAAGATGGGTTCAATTTGGTCCCTAAGCTGTAGCCTTTCTTGAAGTATTTAAATCATTTCTCTGTAGGTATTTTCATGTTGAAAGTGCAGATAAAAGCAGAGATCCTCCTAAACCTGCTACATTATTGAGATTAACTCTAATGGCCTGACAGAAAATTTTCTAAGGAACAAAGAGGTCTGATCTTTGAAAAGCAGCCAGTGAGGATCACGTGCTTCCAGAGACACTTTTTTTTTTTTTAGAATTAGTTTTACATAGGTTAAAAAAAGGAAAAATTGCTGATCAGCTGGCAAGAAGAACACTGCAGAGAACTAACAGGCACATCATGTTCAGCCACTTCACTGTTCTCAGCCTGGCTCTCCCCCTTCCTCTAGTCCAGAACATTCTAATCAATTCCTTACCAGGCTTTTTTTTGTATAATTTTCATTGGCTTTGTTGGAATTTCTCCCCACTTATGATACAAGTGAGGAAAACTGGGCTTGATAAATTTTTAAAGAATTTATGCACAAAGTCAAAAATGCCTTTTCTGTGCAAAACAAAACAGGGCAAATGTAACTTTAAAATTGAACCTTACAGCAGAATAATACTCTTGAGCCCATGAAATAATCAAATTTGTCATTATAGTAATGGGCATACTTTTCATGCACAGATATTTGCATAGATTATTAAGAGTTTCAGCCCCTATTTTCGGGTAAAAATGTGATTGCTCGCTAGATACCAATACTTTGTATTTTACTCTAAGCAAAATATCTCCTTATTTTTCGGGAAGCCTGATGCTTAACTGGTGTCAGTTTGCATGATGAATTTTGACCATTTTCATACCTGACCTTGCATGTCTATTGTTATGAATTTAGAAGAAAACAAACATTTTGGTATGAAAATCAGCTCATTATTTTTCTCTCCTCTCCTGCCAGGCAACCCCAAAGATACCACTCGTGTTCCTGTCTACGTAAGAATTCTGGATGTCAATGACAACGCCCCCCAGTTTGCTGTTTTCTACGATACCTTTGTCTGTGAAAATGCAAGAGCTGGACAGGTAGGTCTGTGAGAAACACTTCCCACTCCCCAGCTTTGCTATGGTACTCAACTCTAGATCATTCTTGTCTGTTCCTTGGGAGAAATCATATCTGAAAGAGCTTTTGAAATGCTAGAAATGAAAGCAATGTCGCTCTGTAGGTGAGGCTTAGAGTGGAATTTCAATATATTCTAACAACATTCTTGTGTGAATTGCCACTTACCTCACCCCATCCTACTGTAGATATGTGCAAGAGCCATGGCCATACTTCATTTTCCCTGGTCTCTTCACAATATAAACTGTTATATGTAACTATAAACGTTGATCTATATTTTCAATAATTCTCAAATAGCAAACTTCAGATGCACTTCAATCCATGCTGATGGTGGTTACAGATATCAACAAACACACCTTTTTTTAGACTTTTATTATCACACCACAACATTTTAAAAAGAAAATACAAAAAAATGCATTTTTTGAACTGGTAATACAATATTTTGTTTTGCCTCTTTGAGGCTACAGAATCTGTACTCCAATTTAAGTGAATTGAATGTACTGCTTAATATCTAGAGTTCCCAATATGCACCTGCTTATTAGAACTGTTAAACTGTTTTCCTGTTCCATCCCAGCATGGCCCAGAGCACAGGTGGCCAATACTAAACCCTTTAACATGGCAGCAGTTCTGTATCAGTGCGGGCATTTTAGCACCTTTTAATAGAACATGGGAGAAGTGCCAGCTTGAATCCTACAGGTACAGTTCAGGTTGTATTAGAAATTTCACATTCAGGTTGCCATTATTCTTTCTGAAGTAACATCAGTTGGAAATTAGAACAGAGGATTTAAGGCTCAAATTTATAATGGATTAAGATATCTAAAGGTACTGAGCAAAGGCATTTGTCTACTATGGAGTTACAAGATAACCTGTTAGATAAATAGAAATGCCTGGATAAACATCTAGAATTTTTGATAGTTGCAGTGTCTTCTATAAATGCTAAAATATTATCTTGATCCTTTTCAATATTAGACATGGATTAAGAATTGGAAAAGTAGAGGATTCAGTTTTCCTCTTCCAGCTTCTCAAAAAAGTCCTAGGTAAATAAAAATCTAAACACATTAATCCACAGATCTTTCTAACTCTGAGCTTTTAGAATCTGTTCTGTCCCAGATATTGACTTCAGAGGGTACAGGAAATGCTTAATAGAACAGTTATATTTGATATAAACATGTTTTGAGGAACTCTTATTTTTCTGAAGTACCTAGAATATTGAGGTCAGTACAATTTAGAAGTAAATGCAAAAGTTATTTCTGCATTACACTGGTTTGCTGTTTACATTCAGAAAAGGCTGTCAGTGAAAAAGTTGAAAAAACACACTAATAATTTGACAAGTACATGAGATGTTAGACAAGTGTATGTATCTATAAATGTTTATTTAAATTCTTAATAGACCTCAATAGTGTCTTATTATAAAAACATTAAGTTTACTAAATGAGATGTAAATATTTTTAAAATCTGAGTTGCAAATGATTGTTTAAAGAAAACAACTCACAGGAAGGTAAAATTGAAATACCAGATAACGTGAATAATCTATTTGAATGTAATTATATTCTTTGTTGCTGGTAGATCATAAATAAGATTTGTTTGGAATTGAGTCTGCTGTGAGAGATTGAATCTAATTAATCCATACTGAACATGGCTCTTTCAGTTTGATTCCTCCCACACTTATTTAAATTTTCTACTAGATCACTAAAACTATTAGGATACTGCATCAGTCACAAATTCTGTGGTATTCATTTAAATATTTTACTGAATAGTAATATCCTTAAAACGTTGTCTTTTAAAGAAATCTATCAGCAAACACCTTCAAAATGCATAATATTTAGTCAACCAAATGTTTGCTGGCATTTTGAATTATCCTTACATTTTAATATCTAAATGATGCTTGCAACAAAAAACCACAAGCAAGTCTTTTTTAATCCCTAATGTAAGAAAATTAGTTGGATTTGCTTGCAAGATGTTTCATAAGGGTAAACATGATCAGTGTTTGAACAGAGAAGTTCCCCAAGAACTTCACTTGCTACAACAAATGATGGATGGAGAATTAATAGGAGATCTTTTCCTGCTGGCTGTTGTTCTGCTAAGGGGCACTGGTAAGCAGTGACAGGGTAGGTGAATAATCCCAGTGAACTGTAAGAGATTTTAGGCTATAAAAAATTCTACCTACCTTTGAACTATGGGTATGGAGGAGTTGATTTTCCATCAGCTGAACACCAACAACCAACTGCATTCATG
Organism: Aegotheles bennettii; assembly: GCA_013398125.1. NCBI lineage: Eukaryota > Metazoa > Chordata > Aves > Caprimulgiformes > Aegothelidae > Aegotheles > Aegotheles bennettii. Next base: position 940,397 of record VZRW01001316.1, read on the forward strand.
GTCTCCAGTTATGAAGTAAAATGGACTAATCTCAGATGGTTTTTTTGCTAAATAATCACTAAATTATTAAAAGGTTCATTCTTTAGAAATAACTAGTATTCTATGCCTGTATTACCTGTTTTGTTCATCTACAGTGTTATTGTGGAGGTTTATGTGATAAATTCAAGACAGAACTCCAGTACAGAAAGCAAGCAAGTTGCTGTATTAAAAGAAATCCAATCCTTACCTTATGAAGAAATTTATTACTGTATTCTGGATGGACAAGAGGGAATTGGGGAGTGAGTTAGTCATGCATTTGTTAAGGCAAACAGGAATTGTTGATGTTAAAGATGATCAGTTCTGACAAAAGCTGTGATATGAAGAGAAATGGCTGTATTGGGAAGAACTGGAAGAGGAAAAATAAACAGGGTTTAACAAGTATGCCAGAGGGAAGGATTAGTGTCCAACATTAGATGCAATTCCAGGTTTGAAAAAATACTGCAATTTAAATTGAGGGATCAGGAATGAGGGATAAAAATTAACGAGGCTGAAGATTAGGCAATTTTGGAAGTTAAACTTAAGATCATGACTGAACATTCACACGTGTATGCACAAAAATTCAGCTACAAGTAGTTTTTATTGCTGTGGTATAAAACAATCCCACTCTGAAATAAAGCAATAAATATATAAAAAATTGTGTTTTGTTTGAGAAATTACATTTTGCCACCCTTAGGTTTAGAAACCTCAGTTATATCTGCCAGATAAACAAATGTTGACAAAGGGCTTGCCATTACTTCCCCCCCCAAAATACCCAATTTTTTTTTGTAGGCATTGCAGAAAGCACTCAGCCCAAGTATTGCACTGACCTGACGCAGCTCACTCCAGAAATAGTGACACCAGATCTTCATCCCACTTGGCGGTGGTGTCTCCGTAGAGTATGCTGCAATGTTGTACAAGAGTTAATATATATATAATCTAGCTGGCATTTTTCATCTTGAGAATCTTACTGGTGTATTTTGCTACACTAAATAATAAATAGAAAAATCTTGGCTTAGAAACAAATGGTTTTATTTTGAAAGTTAATTTGAAACTTTAACTTCCCTCTCAAACATCTATTTGATAAAACACCATTTTATCACAAAAATATAAAATTTCTGTCTTATATGTTGGTTTGAATTTAAAATGATGGATGAGAGATGAAGAATAAAACGACCAAGGCTACAGGTAAAACTGTTTTGGGGACATTTTGTCTTCTATGTCATTACAAAAATTATATAAATATGTATTAAAAAAAGAAATGGAGGAGGACTAAGGTAGAAGCTGGCTATTTTATACGTGTGCATGTACTGCCACATGACACATGGATGGATGCTTTTTGGAAAAACTTGCATGATATGCTTCTTTAACTTGTTCAATTAATACATTCTACAGATTAAGCAATCATTCAATGTATGTATAGTTTGAATATGAAGTTGTCTTAACACTTCTAGTCTTAAAGTAATCAGACAGCTATATAAAAAAGGTGCATTTTTTTTGTAGTTGATTCTTTGTTTGCTTTTTCCCTTGCAGCTTATCCAAACCATAAGTGCAGTAGACAAAGATGACCCTCTTGGAGGACAAAAATTTTTCTTCAGTTTAGCTGCTGTTAACCCAAACTTCACAGTTCAGGATAATGAAGGTAAAACTCACACCTGCTCTAGGAAGGAATTTCAACTTTGCTGTCCACATGCCTAAAATCTGTGTGCTTTAGATGTCTATTGGGATGTAGAGAAGCTCTTAAAGCTGCTGCTAGCAAGAATAATAATTTTACTCTAATGTTTGTGGTTTAGGACCTCTACATTTTTTTATCTGTGTAAGGGAAGCAAAAATTAGTATGACAAAAATGTAATCAAATTATAAAGAAAATCACTAAAATTGTTTTGGGGTGAGTAGCCAGATGAAATGCTTGATTGAAGGAGAAAAAAATAATCCCAATGAAGATTTTAGAAAGTAACAGGCTGCAAACAACAGCAAAAAGGAAGAATATTCTAACAGTAGTGAAAGTTAAAGAGTTGAAATCAAATCAAGAAATATTCTCTCTCTGTTACTCATTCCTTCCCTCTGGCCACTCAGTGAGCAGAGTTTGATGCTGAATTGTACCACATACAACTAAGATTTGTCTGCCAAAGATACGGTTCAGTAAATTCACTTCTCAAATCTGTACAGGAAGACCTACTGTCTTTCATGTTTTCTGAATTCCTAAGACAATTTTTACCCCAAAAAATCTGCCTCGCGTGCTCAGGTACATAATTCACTGTTCTACAGCCTGTTGAAAGTGTTTTGGTGTGGAAAATCTCATACTGAGTTTACAGATAGCAGTCCCATGGGTGTTGTTACAGAAGATCCATAGGAAGAATCTTTCAGAACAGAGTGCTTGTTGAACAGTGTGAAGTGGAAGGTTATTTTTTCTCAGATGGCCACTTCATTTCAGGGTTTCAGCCCTGAACTGGAACTGTGTCACGCACTGCATGCATTAATCTATAAAACATTTTAAGCTTTGAGAATTACTCTTTTCAAATCACACTCAGTGGTGGTGCAGGGGCACAGAGGAGCAGGCCAGATGTACATAAAATATTATAAATAGCTTTCTGATCAAATGGGAATGTCATTACAAAAAGAGAGAAAGCACTATGATACCTGGAACAGTTTCAAAATGCTACCAGAGGTGTCAAAGAGGGTGGCTCGCATGTACCATGAGTGATGTATTTTATATTCACGTACTCTACAACAGTGTGTTTTAATCCATCTAGATAACACTGCCAGAATTTTGACAAGGAGGAATGGCTTTAGCCGACATGAAATAAGCACTTACCTTCTGCCCGTGGTGATATCAGACAACGACTACCCCATCCAGAGCAGCACGGGCACGCTGACCATCCGCGTGTGCGCCTGCGACAGCCGCGGCAACATGCAGTCCTGCAGCGCCGAGGCCCTGCTCCTCCCTGCTGGCCTCAGCACAGGGGCACTCGTTGCCATTCTCCTCTGCATCGTTATCCTGCTAGGTAAGGAAAAGAAATGCATTTTTCCCCCCAGGAGCAAATGCTTGTCATTTTACAAATTAAAATTAATGATCGTAAATTTTGCAATTTTTCTTAACATTAAGAAGTTAACTGTATTTTGAGGGAACATCTCATTTAAAAAATACTATCTAAACATGTAAATAGTTATGCAGTATATATTTCACACAATGTGCCAGTGTTTTTACTGTCTGTCCACAGGTTTCTATCCTGTAATAAAAAAAAGTAATTCTTGTAAAACCTCCTTTTGGTGGTTTTCAGCACATCCTTTAATGACCTATACTTCTCTTCAAAAAACGGTACTTAACAGTATGCTTTGAGCTTAAAAAAGGGAAAATAAGTTCAGAATAGAGCTGGCTATTTTAAAACTCACTGAAGTTACAGAAGGAGCCTGTAGATGAGCTCATGATTGTGTAGAGCAGAGCACACTGTGTGTAAAATAGCAAATTCTGATACAGACATTACTGTGCTCCACACAGGTGTTTATCCATTTATCAGCCAGAAATGAATTGCTGAAATGGAGCTGAAACAAAAGTTCTTAGACCTAGTAGTGGATTTGCTACTGAGAAATTGTTAAATAGAGCTCTTTACCCATTCTTTGTTTCTCTCTCTAAGTTACAGTGGTGCTGTTTGCTGCTCTGAAGAGGCAACGAAAGAAGGAGCCTTTGATCCTCTCTAAAGAGGACATCAGAGACAACATTGTGAGTTATAATGATGAAGGTGGTGGAGAGGAAGACACCCAAGCCTTTGATATTGGCACGCTGAGGAATCCTGCAGCTATTGAAGATAAGAAGCTTCGACGAGACATTATCCCCGAAACGTTGTTTGTCCCACGGAGGACTCCTTCAGCCCCAGACAACACAGACGTCCGGGATTTCATTAACCAAAGGCTAAAGGAGCACGACACTGACCCTTCCGCACCACCCTATGACTCCCTGGCCACCTATGCCTACGAGGGGAATGATTCAATAGCTGAATCCCTGAGCTCCTTGGAGTCAGGTACTACTGAAGGAGACCAAAACTATGATTACCTCCGAGAATGGGGCCCTCGGTTCAACAAGCTGGCTGAGATGTACGGTGGAGGAGAAAGTGACAAAGACACTTCTTAACCTGCACTAGGCTACACCTTTTCCTTTGAGCGGAAGTAATTTTACAGACACCTTCTGCACTCAACAGTATTTAACATTCAGGAAAGTTTTCCTGCCACTCAGCACAATGGTTTCCTTTTAAAATTTGTTTAAAATTTGTCCATTAATATCATTAATTCTTTCTAGTAGGATGCCACTTGGAATATTATAGACAGCATTTTATTTAATCACCTTCCAAGAGCCAAAGCTATGGAAATTCAGTGTTGTCCATTTTAGTAAGTAAAATAAACAATATCTTACCTTTGGAAATTTGAACAGGGTGATAATCCCTTAAGCAACCTCATGTACAAGCCGCTTCTGTTAGGTACATGTCCTACCCCTCTGCAAGTGCAGCTTTTAAGATGAGAAAAAGAACAAATCCAGTATGTCCTGTTCTGTACATGAAAATTAAAACAAAATGTACACGTGGTGTTAATAAGTGTAATATGCAGCTGGTTTAAAAAAGTTTGTGCAACTTCATTTCATCAAATTCTATCTGCCAATGTTTTATATTTATATTTTTGTATTTATTTTTAAGAAATAAACCAGTTTTTACAACTATGTCAATGCTTGTCTGCCTTTTCTGGCCATCAGTTCCAGGCACGAAGAGAACACGGAATTTCTCTGGTGACAGCACAGCCAACTCCATACATCTAGCACAGTTCAAAATGCTTGTGCTCGCAGGGAGAGAATCAAGTAAGTTACAGACCTATTTGCTTCCTCAAAAGCGCTACTTCCTATTGTTGTCATCTTTACAAGAAAGTTTGTTTTATTTTTGAGCTGAACTAGTGCTATTCTGTTCTAGAAAAATGAACTATTTTTTTGTATCAGCTTGCATTACCTTATTCTAAAAACATGGTGGACCAACTCATCCATCCAAACACATAGAATTAATTTTCAAAAACTGACTGTATTTGATCTATATAGTTCCCCATTTTGAATCAGAATTGCATCATCAGGGATGATGTGTAACTGTAACGAATAAAGTGTAAAAAGATGTTTAAACAATCATTTTTAAGCACAGTCATTTTCCAAAGACAAATCATTTGATGATAAATAAACCACTGTGCACTGTATTGCAACCATCTGAAGGTGATCTAATCTCTTTTAAAGCTGCCAGGCTGATGCTTGAAAAAGCGTCAGTAAAACTAAAACTAGCACAGCCCACACCCAATTTACTGAGGGTTTGGGTTTTTTCTACTGATACCCTGGAAAAGTCTAGTAAAAAGAAACCTGAGCAACAAGCCAGCTGTAACAAACCATGCTTTAGCTGTCACAAAACAAAGCAAGTATCCCACAACATTTTAAGATGTCACTTTTTGCTTTCTATCTATCTTTCTTTAGATCACACAAATCTGTTTAGCAAACGAACACTGCAATTTTCAAACATTGCTGAGAAAGTAAATTTCAGAGCAAAAGCAGGATGTCATAGGGGCTGTATTTACTTACTTCTTGTGGAAGAGACACTCCTCTGTTTCTCAACTTCTTACTGGCATAAAATCAACATATGTTGAAGATATATTAGTCCTTCATGCAATGCTGCATTCTTACTTGACCAGCTATTTCTTCTCTGTAATGGAGTGATTAAACCAAATGAAGCTGAAAGCTGAGTACAGTGCCATTATGCAAGATATTTTGGTGCAATGGAGACCAAATTTTTATTGACTTACTTAGTATCAAATTAAGCTACTTGATCTATTAAGAAACTGTGAAGATTATGGATGCTTCTTCATTTCACTAAATAACACTTTCATTAACTAAGGATTTTTTTATATTATTTAATAGGAACTAATTCTGGGGATATTAAGAAGCATCTTAGATAATCAGCATTACAAAGCTTTGTAGAAGTCTCATGGACCATACAAGCAGTTGATCTTCTTTATTATTATCTAGCAAAAGGGACCTAATTTCTTCTTCCTTTGTAATCTCCATTTGTCCTTCACCAGCATGTAACAGGAATAAACAGACAAAGAAAATTCATCCCTTAAATACATAAAGAGCCAAAGGGCAATCATCCAATACTGCTTTCTGTCTGCAGCAACATTAAGCTCAGTGACACCCTACATATTTAATTATGGATTAGGACAGAAGATAAGATAGGCTGTGATACAGATGGGTTTTACCTCTTGGTTAAAAATAAGATTTTGGTCGAACAGGTCCAGCCAAGACTTTTACCTGTAACTTGCTAAGAAGCTCCATTTTGTCTCCAGAAAGAAAAAACATCACAGTTCTCTCACTCTTTAAACATACCAGCAAATGCCAAATAAGACTTGAAGCCAAATGCTTTGATTTGCATTACAGGACTTACTTCTGAATAGGAACTGTGGAAATATTTGTCTATTACTATGTTTAAGGAAGGTATTTTGTAATTGTTCAGCAGAATTTGAACCCAATATTTAACGTTTAATCCTGTATGCATTATTAAATAAAACAGTAGTATACATTGTGGAAGTATATAACAATATATAAACATACTACTAAAATTACTATATAAATAGTATAAATGAAAATTTGTTTCATCCCTTGCCATATCCTTGGAGTTTTATTTCCCAGTGCGTTTTTGAAATAAGAAAAAAAACCATCCATTTCAACACTATAGGTATTACTGTGCAAATAGCTTTTCATTGTATAAATACTTACATTTTACTGTACAAATACTTCAGCCTGATGAATGTGGGCACAGGAACATGCAGTCACCTGTGCAGGCAAATAATAAAAAAAGCACTCAGGATGTTGAAATTCATTGTCACATCGAATTTATTTTAGGAACTGGATCACTTAAGCAACTGAGTGTGGTCCTTAAAAGTAGACACAGTCACAGAATGGTCCACAAACAATGTTCTCCATGCTCTTACATGCCACAGGTAAGAGCTTTGTCAAATATAAGGCCATATAGTAAAAGATAAAAGCCATGAGTATCAGATGCCATGGAAAGGGAGAAGAAAGGAATCAAGGGCACTATCCCAATGTCTTTCTTACATGCTTAGAATAGTGAAGAATTAGAAAGTTAAAGTCCCACACAACTCAAAGTGGAGAAAATGTAAAATAGGATACTTGCTTCTCAAGTAGTACCTGCTATCCTAGACACAAAAAATTCTATGGAACTTTACTAAATATTGTTAGATTTTGTTAACAAGACCCTGATATTGTTTATTCTGAATGAATTTTCTGTACCTTCTTACCACAGAAGTACCACAGGACCACCCAAAGCAAAGAGAAAGTACAGTAATACTGCATTTCAGGTGGAACCTACAAATGATTACAAGACAGACTTTATGAATGTTTAGAAATTCAGAAACATCAGAACTATTGCAGCCACCGGATCCCAGGAAACAATGAGTTCTTAGATTCTGCTGCAAAAATATTTTTTTTTTTAAAGGAATTTTTTGAAAGGAGGTGTGTACAAGATCTCATGGTAACAGCAACAACAAAAATAAATAGTAATATTTCATAATGCCTTCAGGGAAAAGGTTGATGGTAAGAACTATCTAAGCAGACTGAAAAAGACCCCAGGGCTTAAACCAAGCACCTAAATCAGTGAAAACCTCATACTGTACATCATCAGGTCAATATCCACCAGTTGCCAGCCCTGTATACACAGATATTTTTCACTCACCCATTGCTCCAAGGTGTCACATTTCCACTGTTTGTCCTTCACACGCATGCGGTATCAGTCCCTGGCAAAAATATTTATCAATTGCATTACTGTCAAGCACCTACCTTTCAGCCATCTCATTCATTGTCCCTTCAATCAGATTGTCCCCTAAGGTTGTTTGTGTCTTTTTTTAAATTCTTCTTATGCTACCTACGACATGAAGTTGGAAGAAAAAGACCCAAAGTCTTCTACACTCTTCTCCTTCAGACCTTTTCTCATCATTTGCCCCAGGTTGTTTCAGACTGATTTGCCTTTATTCTTAGAGAAGTCAAATTAGCTGACAGTGTTCATCTAGGTTTATCCAACATTTGGGGAAAAGTATTTCCTTTTGGCCCATCACTATCTACTCAGAAGAAAAGTCAATGAAATTTTAGGAAGCGAGTTAGTAACTTACACATGATACAAGCATATCAACAAAAGAGTTTATGGTTCCTAACTTTTCATCAAATGAATGAACTAGAGATCTGACTATAACAGTTACCAAAAGCCTTCAAACACTGTGTTACCATTACCAGACTCACCTGAACAGCACAGAAATCATCCAATGGTAATCTGTTAACAGCAAGATGAGCAGATGGATGTTCAAGCTAAAACAATTTAACTTATTCAGAACAGGATTATCTATTATGTCCAAAAACATTATGCAAATAGGAAATATAAGGAGATAACAGCAACTATAAGGAGACATGTGAATAGAGGGTTTTTTTCCAAAAAAGTGTCATGGACTTCTCTTTTATCTCTCCAGAGGCTTATTCAAACTCTATTCTGATATAGTTGAACTGGCTGAAAAGTAACTTTCCACATAAGTGAAGATGTAAAATATAGTAATAACAATATGGGAATTGATAAATTAATAAACCAGATAGAGTTTTTTTTAAAAATTGCTTTTGTTTTCTCTTCTTTACAGATATTTTTATTTTAAAGGAATACAGTGAACTATGAAATTAAAATTACAGTTTTAAAAGTTTTTTCTAAATGAAAGTTTCTCTCTTTTTAAAAAACAAAATTTCAAACCATACATTTAATTTTTGAGGAAACTTCATTGTATTTAAGTTGATGTCAACCTCAGTAAACAATGAAAAACAAACCCTGCTATCAACAAAGAGATCAAAACAAATTCTATGTATTTCCCTAAAATTCCAGCTCATAGGGTAAAAATCACAATTGAATAATAAATTGTAAGTACTGTTAGAAGTAGATTTAACAATTTTTTCCTGTGTTTATTCCTTTCTGATAGCACATTAAGAAACACCCAAATAAGACTATGACTTACCCTCATGTCCTGACTAACACCATAGGTCTTCCCTCTTAAGAACTGTCAGAACAACATCAAATATGTAATGTGAAATGACTCAGGTAAAGGCTGCAGCCTTCAACATTTGGTTCAGGACATAACGGTCTCGCCAATATAAACATGCTTGCAAACTGAAAGGATGTGTTTTATCTAAGACAGCAAGCAAACAATCTTCAAAGTACCTGCTTTCAAAGCTCCAGTCTGTGCAGTTCCAGAGCCACAGACCTGACTCATTATTCATCCTCAGAGAAGGATGCTGGTTCAAGTACAGCGTGTGTTATACAACAAGCAAGGCCCGTCTAGTTCTCAATGTGCCTTAGCACTATTACCATCAATGGCAGCTTTATTGAAGATGCCTAAAACCAGATTTGAGAGTAACTTTGAAGACCTGTAAGAGGAAGATCAGGGGAAACCTTCCTCAGAGTTGTTTGTAAGAGAAAAAACAACCCACAGAGGGAATACAAGGAATAATACAAATACAAGCAAGGAAATTCAGTTTGAATAGTTCAGTTTCAGCTTCGTAGCTATTTGTCATCTCTGGCCATTTCAATTAAAGAAAAACATTTCTACGATTACATCCATTAATTTAATTAATATAAACAAAAGCAATAGTAATCAACATTTACATGTGCAGATAGAGCCTGTGTAAGCCTACTGAAAATAATTCCTCCTGGTCACTGTCAGCTATTTATACATTTCTAAGCCATTTAATGCACAAAGTTATCTTACATAAGGAATTAAGGGAATAGCAATTAATGTTTAAAAGGAAAATGTCAAACAGGAGAGGGGAGCACTCAAATTTTTGCCGAGCACCTAAATGCTGTGAAATGAATGAACATCAATTCATGCTGCAGCCAGAGGTTAAATATAATTCATTCTTATTTATAAAGCAGTGCAAGATGACCAATGAGTTTCATTGATTTTTGTGTAGTGTTATTAGAGAACAAAGTATTAAAATAATATACCAATCAAATATTGCTGTATTACTTGCAAAACAAAAAAATGCAACTCTCTTTAGCACCTCCTCCGAGTTAAAGTCTCAGAATTGTTTTAGCTCTTTTTCAGCTGGTAATGGCATCCTGCTCAAGACCGAGACACATTCTTGGTCAATCAAATCCTACGTCTGATGCCTGAAGCTATGACTATTCTTTTCCATGGAAATGAAAACCATAACCATTCTTTCCATGGAAAACCATTGGGAAAACTCAGTTACTACATAAAGCACTTGTGTTGTTTTTTCAAATACCAAGATATGAATGCAATGGTGTTCAAAGCTTTCCTGAAGCCTTATCCTTTTCCTCATTAAATGTGAGACATTTTGTTACAGCATTCACAGTCTTAATAGAAAGCCATATAATGACTCAAAGGAAGCTAATTCAGCTGTTGCAGAACGCTATGGAAGAAATTATTTTCAGGCCAAGGAAAATCTAATTTTGTATAGCATCTCATCTTTCATAAAATGCTTTCTAAAATGTGGCAATAGAACACCTGATTTAGCTAATTCAGCTTCTGCCACCAGAACGTTTATAGGAGTGAAACTGATCTCATTTTCCTGCATGCAAATTTTGAAGGAGAGTAAATACATTTCAATGAAGTTATTTTGGATATTAACAAGAAAGAATGAAATCTTGGTATGCTTTTTTTCAGACAAGTATTTGAGATACTTTTCTTTAAATATTGTTGGCAAAATTCTAAGCAGTAAAGAAAAAATAACCAGGAGTTTTCTCTGCAAAGCACAAATCCTTATTTCCTTTATTCCTGTGGATGTTATACCCCATGAACTGTTCATTATTTCACAGTAATTAGTTATCTCACACATTTTTCACAGCTCTTTTTTTCCTGGCAACCTGTGAGGGTTTGCACTATAAACTGACTGACATCACCTTGTGAGGGAGGAGTTCTGTATTAAAGTCAAAACTTGAATTCTGATTTTCTCTATCACCCACTGCTATGCAATGCTGTTCTGAAAGGCTGGACTGCTTATAAACTGTTCTCCTTTTCTCTGGGTCATTTAACAGATTTTGGCTAAGAACTGAACAGGTAAGAGCTGAAATGTTAATGAGAAATGTTTCTTCCAGACCAATTTTTGCCAAACCACAATACTCTTCTGGAAGGCTTTGTTTAACTCCTGATTAAACACCACGCCACCCAAACAGGTGGACAAGGAGCCTGAGTGACCAGAGGCCGCACATGTACTTCTGTCATTGACTGGGGTTAAAGGTTTTTTGTTGCTGTTTTTCAGGGCAGGAGGGAGAGGTGTGGAACAGCATTTCCAGCCAGGAATATGAAAATTAACTCAACATTATTCATGCATTAAATATACATTCTAAGACACTAAACTGTAGGCAGTTTGGTTTTTTAATGTAAACCAAACCAAATACATGTTGCAACATTGCCCGTTGTTAATGTTTGGGACAGGTATCTGGAAACCTTTGTACTCTAGTTAAACCACTGAAAATGCTCCTTCTTTCTTGACTGCTCTTGTTTTTTTACTGAATAAAGAGTCATTGATCACTCTTGATACAAACACACTTCATACAAGTCTGTAACTCAGTAATTAAACTGACCAGCTTGGTTACCTTTAAACCATTTAGGTTCCACAAGTCCTCTCTCTCCAACCTTTATTTTCACACCATCCTGCTTTTCCAAGCATGAGCAACCTTTCAGCAGAGAGGGATAGAACTGTACACACCTATTTAAGATGAGAAGCAATGGATAATTTCTGTATGGTCTATTGATCTAGAATTGATAGGAACAAGGCCAGAGTTTTCAGTCTGGCAAAAGCCTAGGAAATACCACATACCTGGATGTTATAATTGAGAGTAAACCACACTAAAAAAAAACAGTCCCACAGAAATGGAAGANTCTGGATGTTATAATTGAGAGTAATGACCTAATGAAGCAAAAGGGCAAGCAAGCCAAATCCCAAAACACCACTAAAAATTGAGTTTTCCTGTGCATTATTTCAAGCTAGATTTTTCCCTTTGACACACTGTCGTTCAGGAGTGGATTCCTTGCACTTTGGACCATTTAATATATGGGGAGGAAAAGACTGGCAAAATAAAATAATTCATTCAAGTACTAAATGGATTATCCAGGTATTGGAAACCCTTTGCTAACTATTAGTACCACTAAGCAAATACAACCCCTCTCAACTGTGTTCTTCACAAAAAGACAAATGGGAAAATTAAAAGACAACAGTTAATTCTGAAGCAGCTTGATGATTAACATAGGTTCCACACTAAAAAAAAATAAACAGTCCCACAGAAATGGAAGAGTTGTCTGATTTTCTACCCTTCCAGAGACATTTTTTTTTACAGTTAAGGTCAGTCATGATTTCTCCTCTCTTCCCACCTCCATTCTACACTCCCTACATCAAGTAGTAGAGAAGGAGCAAGCTCATAAAATTGATTGGTCTGCCACACGTTCCTGGGGTAGCTCCAGGTGACATTACACACACTGTAGGAATACAGATATCTTAGGGCAGTTCTGCACTAATTCTGTCACAATAAGATAAATGTAACAGTACTGCCCCTAGGGCTTGCACGTATTTCATGGTACCTGAGTGATTAATATCAGTTGATTAGCTAGCACAAAGCTAAGTAAAATGTGAGAGAAAAAGTAGGCTAAGCTTGTACCTTACTTAGGATCATTTCATCATCTCTTTAAAGTTACATTCATTTATCTTCTAGGGCAGTTTCTGCAACTATCCATTCATAGAATCTATACACTATACCTTGTCTGACAAAAATGTATTTCACCTGGTTTGCAAATGTCAGAGTATTCATATATATGAATCAGCAGGCTAACATTCCTATGCATAGAATTGCTTAAGAATTGAATTTTCATTTCAAGGATACTCAAAATTCCAGTTAAGAGGAATTAAGAAATGTGGCAGGAAAAATAAATAACATTGTTCTCGATGAATTTTTTGAAATCTAAAATCCTTTCTGGTACTCACTTGCAAGTACTTAAGGCATCTCATGAACTAAGAACTTTTTCTTAATAGTTTAAAATACAGTTTTTAAACCATAATATTTTTGATACATGTAAACAAACTTCAGTTTTTAATATTACCATAGAATTTGTAGCTTAATGTTTACCAAATGTTCCAGCCTGCTAATTAACAAGGTACAGCATGTACTGAAAATTGGCAAGCAAATTGTTCCAATGAAACATTTATGCATGCTGCAACCTCTCATGTTTCAGAAATTCAGGAAAGTGCTTAACTATGAAGGAATGAAGAGTCACTTGAAAAAAGAAAAGATTATTTAGGTTGGTACAGCTAGGGTGTATGCACACAGAAATTGTGTGCTTGAAGAATCAGAGATTTAGGTCTATTTTCCACTTAGTGACAATAAATATAAACATGAATACGTATTTTTGGGATTTCATACATCACTTGATACTACTTTGATTTTTTAATACATCTTGAAATAAGGATTTTCTTATACTGTAGGTCTAAGTGCATGACTACACGGAAGTGGGAAAAAAAGAGCTAATGTAGTTTGCAAAGTCCTAAGAAGGTATTAATAAGTATTTCATTTGTTTGTTATTACTGGCTATATCCTGATTTTGTAAGAAAACAGGCTGTTCATATGTGTACACATACACACATATACAGACAAAAAAGCAAGGTTGTTCTATGTAAAACTCCCACTAGTGACTTGCAAATCAGCTACCCGACTTCTACTACATCTGCATAATGCAAATCGTTTCAAAAGATATTGTTTCTACAGCCTTCATGAAAATAAATATCCAAGTAGAAAAGAAAAATACATATTCTCCAATCTGCAGGAAAGATGCCAGTGAATCCAGAAAGCACTATAGTTTGAACAATCAAATACACCAGAAAAATCAGTTCTGTAGTTCTGCTGTTTGCAGAAACTTCCTGGTTTAATTTCCAAGTCAACAAGCGAGAAGGGTTCATGCAGTACTTAGAAAGCATACATAGGAATGCTCCCCATTACCCAAGTCTCCTGGCATCGCTGCAATGGGGCTTCCCAGCTTGAAGTGTGGGCCTGGATGATGTGCACTAGGTGGTAATTGGTGATGAATTTCTTCTTGACGACTGTTCTTTCTATGCAGTAGTGATTTGATGCACCATTAATTTGCTTCTGCATTATGTATCTATATACATCTATACATCTTACTCACTTNAACCCCTCTCAACTGTGTTCTTCACAAAAAGACAAATGGGAAAATTAAAAGACAACAGTTAATTCTGAAGCAGCTTGATGATTAACATAGGTTCCACACTAAAAAAAAATAAACAGTCCCACAGAAATGGAAGAGTTGTCTGATTTTCTACCCTTCCAGAGACATTTTTTTTTACAGTTAAGGTCAGTCATGATTTCTCCTCTCTTCCCACCTCCATTCTACACTCCCTACATCAAGTAGTAGAGAAGGAGCAAGCTCATAAAATTGATTGGTCTGCCACACGTTCATGGGGTAGCTCCAGGTGACATTACACACACTGTAGGAATACAGATATCTTAGGGCAGTTCTGCACTAATTCTGTCACAATAAGATAAATGTAACAGTACTGCCCCTAGGGCTTGCACGTATTTCATGGTACCTGAGTGATTAATATCAGTTGATTAGCTAGCACAAAGCTAAGTAAAATGTGAGAGAAAAAGTAGGCTAAGCTTGTACCTTACTTAGGATCATTTCATCATCTCTTTAAAGTTACATTCATTTATCTTCTAGGGCAGTTTCTGCAACTATCCATTCATAGAATCTATACACTATACCTTGTCTGACAAAAATGTATTTCACCTGGTTTGCAAATGTCAGAGTATTCATATATATGAGGGGGAAGATTAGAGTTTCCTTAGTATTAATACAAAAATAATATTCTAGATCAAAACCCAAACATTCACCGACTTCACCTCTCCAGTACTATCATGTAGTTCTCAACTACTTGTAAGCACTTTCCAATACTCAGTGTATTGAATAAATATTCAATATATTTCAAATAGTATCTCTATATTCTGTCAACCTGTAGAAGTACAAAATGTGAAGTCAGGCCAAAATATTCCTCCTTCCTCTGTGTGGGTTGTACTTCCCCACTTCTCATCTCTTCCATGTATGTTCCAAAACTTTATGGGGAAGAGATTCTTTGAATTGACTGTGCATGTACAAAGGCACCTGGCATGACCTGTAAAGGAGGTCTTGGAAGTAGAGCAGCTACTGAAGTTATGCTAGTTATAGGAAATTAACTGGCAGTGGCCTGTTTACAATCAGGTAGTAATTACTTCTGGTATTAGCTTTAGTCTATCAAATATGACTCCCCTTTTCCAACTGTTACTGTCTGTAATATGGAAAGCTATTAAATCACATGCAAGTGTGTTGGTATCTTCAGTGTAATTACTGACTCTCACTATTCATGGCAAATTATCTGCCTTTTAATACAGATATATAATTTCCTTTGTAATTTATCTATAAATTAAAACTATGTTTTTAAAGAACAGCAGTGAAACAAAATCTGCAATATCTTTACCAAAAATCAGTATTCAACAGTTCTCCATACTAATACATAGCCTTCATTGTACAAAAAGAAATATGATCCATGCTATCAAGCAAAATGATTTATAATAAAGTTGATTCTGCACTGTAATCTACAAAAAGTGAATTTAAAGTGGATTATTTATTCCTGGTCAGATGGATCCTATAAAACTATGGATATTATGTAAATAAAGACAAGATCCTTATGTGAAAAATGTAATATAAGTTATTACTATTAATGTTTTTTCATTCTCATTGACCAGCAATTTATTATCCCAGTACCGAAGATAGGTCACGAAATTAAATAGGTCATAGGAATGATACCTTTTATTAAATAGTAAAAAAATTTTGGTTTCGGGGCATTGTTTCTGTTTTTCATTTTAAAGAAAANATCAGCAGGCTAACATTCCTATGCATAGAATTGCTTAAGAATTGAATTTTCATTTCAAGGATACTCAAAATTCCAGTTAAGAGGAATTAAGAAATGTGGCAGGAAAAATAAATAACATTGTTCTCGATGAATTTTTTGAAATCTAAAATCCTTTCTGGTACTCACTTGCGAGTACTTAAGGCATCTCATGAACTAAGAACTTTTTCTTAATAGTTTAAAATACAGTTTTTAAACCATAATATTTTTGATACATGTAAACAAACTTCAGTTTTTAATATTACCATAGAATTTGTAGCTTAATGTTTACCAAATGTTCCAGCCTGCTAATTAACAAGGTACAGCATGTACTGAAAATTGGCAAGCAAATTGTTCCAATGAAACATTTATGCATGCTGCAACCTCTCATGTTTCAGAAATTCAGGAAAGTGCTTAACTATGAAGGAATGAAGAGTCACTTGAAAAAAGAAAAGATTATTTAGGTTGGTACAGCTAGGGTGTATGCACACAGAAATTGTGTGCTTGAAGAATCAGAGATTTAGGTCTATTTTCCACTTAGTGACAATAAATATAAACATGAATACGTATTTTTGGGATTTCATACATCACTTGATACTACTTTGATTTTTTAATACATCTTGAAATAAGGATTTTCTTATACTGTAGGTCTAAGTGCATGACTACACGGAAGTGGGAAAAAAAGAGCTAATGTAGTTTGCAAAGTCCTAAGAAGGTATTAATAAGTATTTCATTTGTTTGTTATTACTGGCTATATCCTGATTTTGTAAGAAAACAGGCTGTTCATATGTGTACACATACACACATATACAGACAAAAAAGCAAGGTTGTTCTATGTAAAACTCCCACTAGTGACTTGCAAATCAGCTACCCGACTTCTACTACATCTGCATAATGCAAATCGTTTCAAAAGATATTGTTTCTACAGCCTTCATGAAAATAAATATCCAAGTAGAAAAGAAAAATACATATTCTCCAATCTGCAGGAAAGATGCCAGTGAATCCAGAAAGCACTATAGTTTGAACAATCAAATACACCAGAAAAATCAGTTCTGTAGTTCTGCTGTTTGCAGAAACTTCCTGGTTTAATTTCCAAGTCAACAAGCGAGAAGGGTTCATGCAGTACTTAGAAAGCATACATAGGAATGCTCCCCATTACCCAAGTCTCCTGGCATCGCTGCAATGGGGCTTCCCAGCTTGAAGTGTGGGCCTGGATGATGTGCACTAGGTGGTAATTGGTGATGAATTTCTTCTTGACGACTGTTCTTTCTATGCAGTAGTGATTTGATGCACCATTAATTTGCTTCTGCATTATGTATCTATATACATCTATACATCTTACTCACTTCAGTGTGCTTGCTTAATAAACTGTTCAGATTATATGATTAATATGTAATCATTTTGTTGGCTACCCTGCCTGTCTGCAAAACAGATGTGAAGTATATTTACCTAAGCATAGCATGCATCTTTATACAGGTTTTCATTTTTGTTTGTTAGTAGGAATTTGAAACTATTCTTCACATTACCTAAGAATGTGTATCTGTTCTATTTAATGACCAATATTTTCTTTTTATTTTAATATTACAATAATTGTCCTGTGTGAGATACTAGGGCTAGATATTAAAATGACATTTTTATACACTTAATGATATTAAAATAGTTTAATTATTCTTGCTATTTTAATAAGATATATAGGTCATATTTCTAATGTTTATATTTATAATAAACATACAGCATTTCTGTAACAGTTACTGCATTTTACTAAGATATATAGAAGATGTTTGTAAGATAGAAGAGTATTAAACACTTTCCTGACTGTAGAATAAGGTGTTACAATGCACACTGAGGCACAGTAGAGAGATGTTAGTGATTATGGATAACAAAGGAGAGCCATATAGCATCCTTATAGATGTTGAATATTTGTACTACAATATAGCTTAGGTTATTAATTTTAAAATAATTTCCTTTAAAAGTACCCATGTTTTATTCATAACAATAATAATGTGCTGTAACATTTTGTCCAGTCTCAAATGCAGCACTAACTTCTTTTCCATAAAAGCACAATCACTCTAAGCTTCTCTCTTCTTTGTTCATTTCCCTTCATACAGTATTTCACTTCTCTCTGTATTAACCTTTAAGTACATAGAGAAATACAATATAGTATTATATACAAAACAAGTTCTGCGAGACCTTTTCATCACACTCAAAAGCAGCTGAGCAGGAGAATGGATCACAGCAGTATATTTTAGCAACCTACCACATTATTTATTGTTATAGACACAAAAGCACAGAACTAGAAAACAGTAGGTATGAACTTAAGACCTCCAGTACTTGTACAAACAAACTTCTACTGTTTGCACTGCACTTCATTTAATAATGTGGTACTTTTGGTATGGTTTTGTTTCTTTTCTTTATGAGATCTATGAAAGGTGTTACACAGCTTTATGGACTGACTGGTAATAAAGTGACTAGATATGATGACACTAGTGATGTTTTCAGTCCTTTGTTCATTTTTGCTTATTGAAATCTCAGGTAATTTATTTTCTCTTCCCATTTATGTTGCAAACAACACTTCAAGATTGTATCTTTTTAGCTTACACGATTAAGTACTGACAAACTGACAATCTGAGAACTAGTTAATTATTCATTCTTGTTATTTAAAATAAATAATCAAAGAAAACATTTTAAAAATAACTGCTATGTGTAGCTGTAGATAGCATAACGTACAATGTCTCCTGGGAACAATTCACCAATTAAAGCATACTAATTGCTAAACAAGACAACTGGAGAATGAACATAGCAGCAGAACATGGTTCATTGGACAGTAACCGATCCCATAATTTATCTCATGACAATTACTGAAAGGAAGAAATGTCCTACTTGTAATCTCTGTTTCATCTGTTCTGTTTCCTTTGACTTTACCCTGTTCCACTCCAAAATTGAAGAATTATACGTTTCAAAGGCTGTTTAGTAACTTCTGAAAATTAAGTCCCTTTACATCAACTAGGATTGGCTATTAAAATAATAGAAATCATAACATCACTAATAAATGCTGAAAATCTTGGTTGGAGGCCCAGGATCATAAAATCATTCACATGAAATGGAAGCTAACTGTCTTATTAAAGCTTCATTGTGACAGCATTCACCTCCCAGAGCAGCTCCAATATGCTTATTTTCCTAGCAATAAACAGGCTGTTCCAAGGGCAAATGAAACAATGAAACTCCATTTCCTAGAGATGACAAACGTACCTATACTCCCATGCCTCGTTTTGCAGAGACCTTTTCCCTCCTACTCATTTTTCCTTTATTTCTTCCACTGCCTTTTCCCCTCACCTTTATCACAGTACCCACATCTTCCTGATCAAAGTCCCAAAGTAACATGCTAGGCATTGTTCTCGAGGTCACATATGGGTCTCTCCTATTTGTCTTCCAATTTTTTAACTTCCATGAAGTTTATTCTAAGACTTTTACACCTTTGAGAAATTTGGTTGCAATTTTCATGGGTTCAAAATCTACAATTAGAACTGAAAAGTAGAAGGCAGACACTATTCCCTTAATTCTTGTTGGTTTAGAAAACCATCAAAGATTTCTGATGATAGAGCTCTCCTACTAGAAGTTAATTTGAAACCATTCTAAACACAACTTAGAATAAATTGTAAAAGTTTAATTATCTGTCTTGATTGTTAAAATATCCAATTTCTGGATCCTAGCTTGAATCTCTCTTTCAGAGATATGGGACCCACACAACTAACTCATACCTTACAATGACTTCTACCCTAACTAACAAACAGCATGCTTCTACCTTATACAATCATTTAGTAACAGCTATACTTTCATAACATATGACAAAGTTATCTTTATCAAGAGAGCTGTTAGCTACAAGGCTTGTTTGAACTTAATCAGTACCTAGATTTAAAACAATGAAGTTTATTTGAAGCAAGGTCTACATAACACTGTTTCCAGTATACATTTCCCAACAGGAACAGTTAGGACAATTTGATTTGGGCTCATTTGGAGCATCCCCTTTTTCAAACTATTCAGAGGAAAACGTATAAAAAACTCTGACAAATAGAAATAAGAAGATAGTAGTCTCGTTCTAGCATCTGCTAAATGTAGAAATAGACTTAAGTCTCAAATAAATAAACAAACAAGTTATTTTTCTTCCATGTATTCCATTTCTTCCATTTCTTTCCACAGCAATCTCATCATAAGTTTTTGTGAATCTGGTTATTATTGTCATCAATATCAATATATAACCTCAATTTTGTGTTTCCCAGATCTTCTGCCTCTGAAATAACCCTGTATCAGTTATGCCCTACATTTGACTTAAAATATTCCCATTCCCCCAAACTCTTCTAAATCTTATGGGAAAAGAACAAGTGATGGAAATCCTAATGGTGTTCACTCAGTTACGATAAATGTCTGGCTACTTGTAATGATTTCCCAAATGCTTTTATTTCCTTCACAGGGACAATAAAACAAACTGAAATGAAGATTTTGGCATTCATATCTGGGGACAAATGCATTACTGAAATTAAAAACTGTGTTACTGAAACAGATATTTGTATACATTTTTTCGAGTAATGAGCACCATTACTGAGAATGATTTAATGTCATGGAAGAAATATGAAGTAATCTGAATATAATGGAGCTGGACTAAAGTAGAAAACAGATTCAAACCTGTCGTATTGCAGTGTCTTTAAGTAGAATATAATTCTACACAAATACTTTTTTCTTCAAAACAGAGGAGACTTCTAAACAGTGTATAGCAGGTCTATATTAATCTATTAAAATCCAGTGCTTCAGTGAAGTATTTGGAGAACCTTATGAATTAAAGAAACATTAGACATTCCTTCCTCCCCTGCTCTTAACACAATATCAAAATCTTTTTAATTCATTTAGCATACAAAATTAGGAAGTTATTTTAAAACACAAGGTCAGAGAAATACCTGCCAATGTCACTAAAAAAATAAAGGAAAATGGCTAAGAACAACCATAGAAAGGAATTTAGCATTTTTCTAGTTTGCATAACTGAGTACCTAATGTTCATTTTCACACAGAATAAGGGAAAGAGGTAACAATTCCTTCTGTAGGATAGAGATAATTCTAGGTAAAGAAACTTTTTCACTGATCTAATGACTACAGTTGTGCATTAGCCAACAAAACAGTTGGAACCACTCTTGCAAGACCAAAATATCTTCCATATCTGATAGATGGTATGACCAGAACAACCTCAGCCACAGCAGGAAAGACAATGAACAAATTGTCAGCATGATTTACATACAAGTTGTCAACAGCATCTGGGTTGCTGTGCAGAAGAATGATGGACTACAGATGTTTCTAGAAATGTTCCCATCTGCCCTATCTGAATACACATCCCCTGTGAAACAGTGGGTTCCAATGGCTACAAGACATCATCCTGCTCCGATTTTTCAACTTTGATGCTACTTCCCATTACATAAAATACCTCCCAAGGTGTAACACAACCAACAGAACATCACTTGCTGAGTTACTACTGAGTAATGTTCAGTCTTACTACTACTACAGAAAACTGCAGAGGAGTATCCACAGATGGCTGAACCAAAGTGGTCAGTGTTGACTAAGGTACCTTCAGGGGCCAAAATCGTATTTTCAAGTGTAAATGTGCTTTTGACCTTTTAATCAAATCCTGCCTTAAACTAATAAATACACAGGAAGAGCTAACTACTATCTCAAACAACTCTTGCTCTGCTTGATGGGAAAACTGATTGGAATCGTTAAATGAAACTAATCAACTTACCAACAGTCTTCCTTTGATAAACCAGTTTTTCCTTAAATGGAGTCAGCTTGTTGGTTAGAAAAATTAGGTCAGCAATGGAGCCCTTAGAGCACTGGTCCTCTTCTGCTAGCTCTGAACTACTCCCTCTCTGAGATGCTCCTGAAGACTGGGCTGAAAAAAGCAGCAAAGAAGTAAAAAGCTCCATATCCAACTGCAAATACCAGCCTGGTATAGAACCATACAAAACCTTAATAATCTTAATAAGAACTCATGAACAGAATTCTGCATTTTTAATATATTCAACAGATATCAATAAAGACATAAAATACAGCAGGAAAGACAGATGACTGTAAAGATCTGCCAAATCCATGAAACTGCTGAGGTAGCTTAAAACAGGCATTTCCTTGCATCCTGATATCCCTTTGCCTCTCAAAAATATATTGTTGATTTTCACCTTTTTAAATAAAAGACGAAATAAATCCTTACTGACTTTCGAACATGTGGAATGGAAACATCTGTGACATTTCAATGTACAAATTAAGTGTTTACAAACCATAATGTACAAAATATTTTAATCTCTTGTTAAATTGCTCATTTACCTCCATTTGCTAGACAACAAAAACATTTAAAGTGACAGACCGGCAGGAACATTATTAGGTCAAAAAGCATAATTTCCTAGATTGCATTTTACATGCATTTTTTAAACCTGCCATGACTTAATTATCAGTGCCTATTTAATAGGCCAAAGAATGAGTTGACTGAGGTGTGCATGGCAAGCTGTACATCTGCATATATATATATCTATCTCATCATAAGTCCTTTGCTCACTACATTGAACAGTACAAGGAGATTTATTTACTTTTATTTACAATCAGTCTATTTCAAGTTTGACTGCTGAACTTGAAACTAAAGACAAGTACATGGCTCATTTACATTTCAATCCAAAGCAGGGGTAGGGTGGGAGAAGTAAATTATATTTCAGGAAAGATAACATCAATAGTGACAGTGCATAGAAATTAGATATACATGATAGATAGGTCAAAAAATTGTGCAGAATGTGGCTAAACCCCACGAAGATGCTGACCCTTCTACCAAATCCCACTGTCAAATTCAGTCTTTCAACACAACCAAAAGAGTATGCTTATCTATCACTATAAAAGATATTTCTGCAAATTCCAGTTACATACTATCTCAAGGTATTTTAGAATTTCTTTATTTTCTTTTGTGAAATTCTCTCTGATATGCACTCTTGACTTTTTAAACGTTTGCATTAAGCACTTATGAGGGGAACAGACAATGGTAGTGTTCAGACTACATGCTGGCATGCACTTAAAATTACTATTAAAAGAGTATTAATCAGTTATCTTTTTCAAGACTTTAAAAGCTTCCAGTATTATCACATCAAGCATTGTGAAATCATGCTCTAAAAACTTTATATACCCTGCCCCTAGGAAAAAGGTTCTGCCATCAGTCCATATCTCCACAATTTTACTTCCTGCAGTGTCTATCATATTTCAAGTTCAAACACTGAAATATTATCTTTTCTAGCCTTAATGTTATTTTGAACTGGTATGATCTGGACACAATGCTGCTGTGTGAATTTTATTTTCCAAATTTAACTGTTTTTTAAAAGAAAGTTGTGACAACTTGTTGCACTGTATAGTTGTCTGCATTATTATGAATATCACAGCTATCATAACTGACAGAACAAAATATAAAACCTGTAATGGAGGGAACTGCAACTGCAGCAGTTGGTAAATCACACAGTCACAATGAAATAGTTATTATCCATTGCTCTTATTTATTTTTAATATTTATATTTTCATCTCCTATGTAATTTAAAACATCAAGTTTTGAAGTCAGAATTCAGTAAATATGATTGTCTTTATTTTACTCCAGCAGTAAAGCAATCCTAAATCCAACTCAATAAAGATATCCTCAGAAGTCAGCAAAGAATTAGGTTTTACAGTTCAGCATTACCTTTAATAGGTATATTATTATACCACTCTACCTTTTTTCCATTAAGATTTTACATATTTAAACATACCAATAACAAGAACACCAGAAGAATTAAAATAGCCTCTGATATTTCTACAAAAATAGGTGAAGACCTTGTATTCTAGTGTGCCAGACCTTAATCTGAGTTGCCAAAATAAGAGAAGCCTTTAAGAAATCTAACAGAATAGCGAAAATCATTGTATTTTTCCCCACTATATGAAGAATAACTGAACTTCCCTCACATTATTATAATACCAATTAAAAGTAAACACAGGTGTGTGTGTCTTACCTACGTTTCACCATTGCTTGCATAGTTTGAGAAAAGTAACGGTTTTTTGTGTTTTCCAAGAGATTAACTACCAACAACCAAGGCAACAGGATTGGCCCTGACAGCACTTGATCGTGCAATGCACTTATCAAAGTGGCACAGCTGTAAATCGCAGATCAAGTATGTCCAGTGAAGAAAAGGAGGAGCAATGCTCATGCTTTACCAAAACTATCATGCATGTACAAAGAAACAAATCCTCAGACTAGAACAGACACAAAGATGGGATACTGACAAGACTGGAAAATGGACATCTTACTATTAAAGAGAAGAGAGGAATAGTTTTGATGTAAGAGAACTGAGTCCAATAAAGATCTGGCTGCTTTTCTTAAAGTTATCAGGATGTGACCATTAGGAAGCAGCACGCTATTAAAACTTAAGGACAGATGTAGGCAGAAGAACCAACATGAAATTCAGAAATTCTTTTTTTAAGCTTTGATAGAATTTTTTAAGATTGTTCCATAAACTTAACATTTTTAAAGGTAGCACGTAATAAGCACTTTTAAATTTGATTTTAACTACATTGTATCTACATTGCAATGACTGTGGAATCACAGTTTAGCAATTGCCAGCTTCACATTAGTAGAAGGTTTGAATATTTCTAGTGGCTCATCATCATTCCATTTTCTGTATGCTTAATGAATGTATTTTTAACACCTAGGTATATTAATTACACTATAATCTAATGACAAGAAATTAGCTATAACTGTCAAGACAATACTGTTGTATATTACCTGGTGAAGCATGCTTATAACCACCAGATTAAAGAGTTGCTCTCTACTGAACCTGGAGATTCATAAGTTAATGATTATATTAGTATTTATTCAGTACAATGAAAATCATACCTTTTGTACTGCTCCAAGTCTTATTTTGAGTTTAATTGTGTCTCAAAGACTTAAAAGGTAATTAATTTTTCAGATTAATATGCACAAATAACTTGTGGTGTTCCTGAATACAAAGTTGCAGATATTTACTATGGAGAATATTCTACATATGTGCTTCTGCAAGCATGAGTATCAAAGGGATTTGTGATACTCATGCCCTTCTTATTAACAAAATGTGATTGTTTTTAACCAATAATTTTCCTACTTTCAAAACATCATTTTTTTTTATTAGAAGTTTTCTCTTGTTTGATGTTCACAGTTTGTGGGTTATTTATCTAAACTCTAAGTAAAACCTTCTATTTTTCACATCTCGTATCCGAGTTTGTGCTAAACCATTTCAGAACACAAAATTTTGTAATAGTAACAGCACAGTCATTTCAATTTTGCTTTGGTATGTTGCATTCATCTCCCCAGTGGATATAATCCACTTTCCAACCATTTGTTTTCCTAAGTTTTCCTCTCCCGTGGCTGGTAATGTAATGTAATGTACAGAAATGGTAAGAACACATTTGTAGTTATTCTCCCAAAACACTGCACATTGTTTCATTCAATTAAAAGAATTTTACTTGCTTTTGAGCAAGGTCACTTTAAAACAAGCCTTTAGCTACTGTCTGTAAGTGTAATTCTTGTATGTGACCTTATCAAGACACTTTTACATGACTTATTAGTGTTACATGCTTTAATTTAAAAGATATCAAACCTTATAGATCATTAAATAAGACCAAAAATAATTTTAAAAGTTTGTCAACAAAGAATACGTGAAAATGAAACCTGAAAACATACACAGAAGAGATGTTTTACTTTCTAAGAACCAATTAAAATTAGAAGACGATCTATTGTGATAAATGATTGTACTTCCCTCCTTCTCACTGGAAAGCACTTGGCCCTGTCAAAACAATAGTTGATACTGTATTTAGTTACCCTCCTTGAAAATTTTTCCTTCTGCAGCTAATCCGGCTGCTTTCTGTGTTATATTTTTTTCTAAAAAATACACTGGGTATAGAAGTTAGAGGGAATGAAGGATATCAGAGCTGCATCAAGTTGGCTTGATGTAAGCTCCTCCAATGCAGAAGTCAGATCATTTCATTATCAACCATTAGAGTGGAGCAGGTATCGTTAAGTTACACAGAGAGCTAACAAACTACCAACTGAGAGAGCATGGCTTTGCGAGTGGTGCAGTTTGCTCACATGCCAGCTGAAGGAGTACAAATAGTGTATTAGATTACCAGCTTGCAGTACACATTGTAATGACCTAAGTTCTTTACTGGGAGGGTGGTTGGGCACTGGAATGGGCTGCCCAGGGAGGTGGTGGAGTCACCGTCCCTGGGGGTGTTCAAAAAACGGGTTGATGAGGCACTTGAGGCCATGGTCTGATGGTCTGATGGTTAGGAATATGATGGGATAAAGGTTGGACTTGATGACCCTGGAGGTCCCTTCCAACCATAATGATTCTGAGATTCTAAGAGAGGATTCAGAGAAAAATGAGTAGTCACTGTTCAGGTAAATAGATTAACTCTACTAGCAGACACTGAAAGCATTATTTTCTCCTAAATATGCTGGAGGTAAAGCTTTTGAGTATCAAGAGTCATTAAATGCAATGAAAGTGAACTGACCTTTAAATCATTACACTAGTTGCCAAAAAAATGCAAGAACCTAAGTGTTAATTTGGAAAGTATCATTTGGGCCTTGAGCTAAGTAGCAATACAACAGATGATTAATATGCCTCAAAGGGCTGTCTTCAGCACCTGCATCGTGTAATTTGAAGATGAGGACAGAATATTTACTTCTTCCTTTCCTCCTGCCTGCAACAAGGGAACATAAATATAAGCTACAATGTTGTATCAAGTAATCATATTTTTGCTTCAAATTTCCAACTGCAAAGATATTTGTAAGAGCTTCATTGCAGTCTTGAGCTTGTCTATTTGTGCCTCACAGCACGGTAGGATATATTGTGGTTATCCCTAGCTGCTTTTTTTAATCACAATGATAATGCAGACAATGAAACATTAAAGAAAAAAATGAGAGCTGTGTAACATATCCAGGTTACAGCTAGAGGAGGGACATTTTAGCTCTGAGGCCTGTTTCAAACCACACCAGAAGTGACATTTTAGAGGAACTAGGAGTACTGGTGGGATATATGAGCTTTTAGATTTAAGTTGCTAAGTCCCAGCTCTCTGAAAATCTTTCAAGTGAAGCTCTGTATTCTTTTACCATCTTTGATTTAAAAAACAAAACAGACACCACATAAACTCAGCAAACTCGGGATGTAAAAATCTAAGTGCATTTTTAGTGAGTTAATGTAGTTGTGTTGGGGATTGAATGTACATAATTACTACCGAGAAAACATCTCTACAGTTAGAGGTGGCCAAGCACACAGCTTAAAACCTTTTATTCACGGGAAGCTGTCTCTTATCCTAAACTAGAACTTCACTTTTTGCTTTCAGTAATACAATACTGAATTAGTTCTTTAAAGGTCTAAGCTCAGGCCTTTTTTCAAATTGGCATTAGTTTACTGAGCTTTCAATAAACTAATAAAAGCCTGAGTTTTTAATTTCACTTGGTCCAGAAGAGTTAAAAAATAAATAAATCAGTGCATATCCTGAAACCTTTTGCTGTTTAAGGGATTACTGGATTACAGATGTGCCCGCCAAAAATTTGACTTTGGTCAGATAAAGGAAACATACTATACATGCTGTATTATATGCTGAATTGACACAGGATACTTTTTTTCTTATCTTTGAATTAAAGCTGTAGAAGCAATGTAATAGTAATTTACCAGTACATACCATGCAGTCTGGATATGAAATCTGCATGAACTAATTGGATTTTGCAATTTCCATCAGTATGTTCCTCATTCATCAAAATACATTTGAATATCTTAGCCCATTAGAATGAAATTTTCTTTTCTTTTGATCATTCAGGAACAATTCCAATGTAATTGGCATTCTATTAAACAAGAGGTGGAAAGTATATCATATTCCATTATGATTATTACTAGTAGGAAGATGAACGTACCACTGGCAATTCTCAGACATTTTATCAAACAGGCAACATTTATGAATCTTAAGTAAAGCAAACAAATACAATAGCAACAGAAATTACTAGCAAAAAATAATCTACAACATTAATCGAAATTCTAACAAACCCAGATGCTGCCCAAGCTTACACTCTCCTTCAGGGAATATTCCTTCATGTTTCCTCTATTCTCTAAGAGGAAAAGAAATATTTAAAATTACGCTAAGTAAACAGAGACTGACAAATGCCAAGTTGCAAATATTTCTTCAATAATTCCACCATTAAGAATCCAACATAAAAATAAAACTCCAGGACTGTTTTGTCTCGTACTTCAACGGAGATAATATCAAGAAATTATAATTATCTCCTTCAGATGCTCTGAAAATGAGTCACTTGTTATAAGCAAGTTTTCTGTATCTGCAGATGTTCATTCAGAGATTTAGGCATCTAATCCTTTCTACTGTACTCTGTTTTCTATTTTCCATTGTTGAAACAGCATCACCTTTTTTCTCTTTTCAGGAGATTGATGGATTTATAAAACAACTAACTTTAATTACCAACACTGTTCTTTTCACCTGACAGCTACACTTTTCACCTGACAGCTACAGTTAGGTCAAATGAAGCAAGATATTAATATTTCTTTTTTTTAATATACAAGCCTCTGAAATACAAGCAACAAGAGAAACTACAGGATGATTATATTCATTGGGACTCTAGTGTGTACACCCAAATTCTGTATTCTACATCCTAAAATTTCTTTGAAAAACCTTGACAGAAAAAGTTACAGGTACTCAAATAGGAACAAAAGTCCTGCCTTATCAAGCATCATTCATTGACAGTTTATTGTATTGTGTCTTAAGCTTACTACCAATGCATTATTGCTTATTGGTATTCAGGACCACGTTTCACTGTGTGTTGAAAAACAGAAAAAAATCTATGCAGAGATGGCCCAGTAAATAGATGAAAAATGCTTTTCAGGCTATTCTAGATACAGCCCTTATTTCCCCCTCTCCTGTAATTATCCTATTTCAGTAACATTTCAACTATAGTTGAAAATAACTTCCTCAACAACAATTATTATATTTTATAGCACTATATATCTGCACAGAATTTACACAGCATTAAAATCTCAAGAACCTCAAAATCAGCTAAGCAAATGTTCAATGTTATTCATGGGTGCAGGTCTGCTAGCACTCAGCAGGTAGAAGGTTAAGGCATAGTTGCTGAGGTTTGATGTGCAGGTACATCAGCTGAGACTACTAAACATTAAAAGTTTTGTGCTTTAATTTACACTTTGAGGTTCTTAATTATCTTAATTTTATAAAGTTGGGTGTGATTCCAGCAAACCAAAAGTTTGGCAGACAGATGCTGCCTTCTATCTCTTTGTCTAGCAAACCTGATGTTCCACTGCAGTTCTTGGCTCTCTACTTGGCACGTGAAAAAAAGATACACAGAGTCCTTCTCACCCGAGACAAATAGGAAGTTCTCACAGGCAAGTGAGATCTGAAATAACTGATTTCTAAGAAAATTCTCCCCCTTTTCAGAAAAGCCAAGTTTCTTTTCATAGTGGTTCTAAAGAAACCCTATAAAGGCATGAAATGAGGAGCTGTTATTGCTGCAGCTTCTGCCAAAACTTAAAAGCACTGGAAGCACAACACATTTTTAGTGTTTGTAGGAATTGTGATTTGGCTCTCACCTAAGAAATGAAAGTTTGTAATGAGCATCACAGAACCTGATGATTTCTTGGTTACTTTGGGCTAACACCTATGAGACTGCAAATTCATGGAATAGGCACGCATCTTCCTCATGCCCAGGCTGAGGGAGCCAGGCCCAGGCAGCCTTTCCACCCAGAGGTACCACACTTGTCTCCAGATAACAGAGAGCGAAAATACCCAGTTCAGTTGGCTATGCATCTAAACAGGTTTCTATGGGAACTGAAAAACCACGGTAGATAAAACCAATGTAACAGCATCTGTCACAATGAGACGAGGTAATGAGGCAACTGCTGTGACCACATAGAGATTTAGCCAAGGGACAGAGTCCAAGAAGGATCAGGGAGGGGAGAAATACTTAGGAGACATTCATGTTCAAATAATTATTGCCAAGAAGTCATAAAATATGCAAGGTCATGAAAAGAAATTACTGAAATTGTGAAAAGCAGACGCTGAACAGAAAAGCTATTTACTTAAAGAAGATATTAATTACAAGTTAGGATGCACAGTCTGTGAACAGCTCAAGTTAGGGGAGATGATAACTGTGAGGGTAAGAGGCTAAGCAGAATTAAAACAGTGTAAATATGACCAGTTCAGAAGGACTGTGCAGCAAACTAATGGCAAGATGCAACAAATGCAATATGAAGCATGAAGTACTTAAAGGACACAAATTGCCAGGAAGAACAAGATTCTGTCATTGGCTACTGTATTTATTATTTTTATTAAGACCATCTCGCTGGCAGTTGTACGCCAGGTTGTTGAAGAAATAATATCTAAGAAGTAACAAAAGCTACCTACCAGTATTTCAAAAGAGTGAAAAAGCATTCATAGACATCTTTCTCTTTTTTTTTTCTCCTATAATGGAATAAATCAACAAAATGTTGGGCTTTTTAAAAAAATTTCATTGATCTGGAGAAATTATTAACTCCTACTAAATCTCAACATTTTCAAACACAATAGTACATTTTTTTTTAATTCCGAAATTATCTCCTAGAGTAATTCCCTTTACTGTTCTCAGCCTAAGCTTTTGTTAGCAGACAGAAATAAGCAGAATAAATTCTCTACAATGAAAAATATTGTCCCAAGAAAATTGGGCTTTATACCAAAACAAGAAACTGTATCTGTCTCCCAGTCAGTAGTATCTGTTAACATTAGTCACCACAAGATGTTAAAAGAATTGCCTTATATCATACTTGCAAAGGGAGTATTTTCAAATTCAAAAGGTCATTATGCAATGAAGCTAGACATGCTAAGCACCTTCTTTAGAAAAAGCTGCAAAAATTATTCACATTATATAAATACTTAGCATTGTAGAGTAACCTGTAGCAACTATGTGAAGAAGTGCGTTACGATTTCTTACTGAACATGTTTACTCTTCCATAAGACTCCTCTCATTGAGATGCATGTATGTTTTTCTTTTTAACATCAACAAATCTTTGCACACATAAATGTTTCAGCGTAGGATAACATCTTTTTTAATTTATAAGGATGATACACTACACCACCAAATATTTAAACCTTTTTTTTCCCCTTTATTCTCTCAAAGTGGATTAGAAAAATAAAAACTTCCCACTATTCCTTTACTACATAAATGATATAACAATATCATATTACTTTCTACTGGATGAGTATTTATAAATTAAAACAAGCAAAAAACCCAATAAAACCCAAACCTGAAATATTGTAGACTTCTCACTTTCCTTAACAAAGAATGATCAAAGACTGAGTTAATATAAAGCAAATACCTTCTTCTTGAGCACTCCATGGTCTGTGTATACAGTAATATTTTTGTTTTGATCAGCTTTTGATATAAATATTGTAAAGAGGTTGTATTTTTAGTGACAGTTTTACATCAATATTTAGTCCCAATTTTTCACCATCACTAGCTTCTCTATTGACACTAAATTCAATACATTAGTCATTACTGGATGCAAGATCATAGTTGTTAAAATAAGGCAATCAAGACAATTAAAACAGAATACTCCAGATGACTGAAGAGATTAAAAAAAGCCTCTGAACTGTGTCCAAGTAGGTTTTCATGAAGGATGAAAATGAACATCACTGATCAAAACAGAATTTGACCAATACTCGCAGACTGTGATGCCTATTTTTGAGAAGTAAAATTAGATTTTGTTTGTGGAAAGGGAGGATTAAAATCAAAGTATTACACTGCATTAGAAATTCACTGGAACCTAGCTACAAAGCAATTCATTCTTTGGAATTGCCGTCTTTATCCGTTGATTATGGTAGGACCCAAGCACAACCTCACTTCTATTTTAGGCACTTCAAGCAAAAACCTGATTTTTTTTCTAGCACAAAGTTCACAGGCCTTATGTATAATTTTGGGGTCCCATTTTCGAGAACAAGTAATCAGTATCATTGTTCTCAATAATGACTATATTTTTATTATTCCAATTAGATACTGAATAGATTGCTTTATCAAAACCCTTTTGACAATTAACATTAAATCAGCTGGAGAGATATGAAACACACTCACTGCAGAATTAGAGGTTTCTACCTTTTCTGAAATTCTGGTTAACTTGAGCCTTTGTGTGTGAAGTCCTTACAAACTCAGCAGGAAAATACACCTTAAATTATCAATACAATTTTCACTCAATCTGTCAGTTGTGAATCTTTTTTTCTTTAATAAGTTGTCTAAAGTATCTTGCAGGCTGTGTTATTCCTCTTTGATGTTACATCAAGTGAGAAAGATTAAAGTCTAACTTGAATTTATCACTGATGACATTTCTGTGACTTTGGTCCATCAATCCTTTGTGACGGGAAGATGTCAGAACAAAGTAATCATAAATTATGTAATGTCACTCCACCTAAGCCACACTGCCAAATAAGCTGATGAAGCATACTCTTGTGTAGTCTATATCCTTCCATAAGGTACATGCCTTTGATTTATAATTGTCCTGAAGTGATGAAATACAGAACGACCAAACCTTTTCGGACTGATTGTTCTATATCTTGCATGATATCTTGATCCTTTAATATACTGAATAAACTCAATTTCTAAAGTATAATTCCCCTCTCTGGCCTTTCGGGATTCATTAAGTTGTAGAAACAATTCAGCAGGAATTAAGGAACAAGTGTTCTGTTTGCACTTTTTATGCAGTTAAAACTTTAGTTGTCACTTATGACAAATAACGGGGCAGTTTAAAAATTAAATGGTGAACAAAGCAAAAATTAAGCTTCTAAATGGAGTCTTAGAAACATCAATAGGGAGATAACTGTAGATAGATGGCTGTTATCATGGAGGTGAAATAAATGTTTTCCACACGCAGCATTGTACATTTAAACTGATTGCACTGTCTAGCTCTCTGCTCAACTCCACATCAAGATAGCCCAATTTTTTGTGATGGGTATAGGAAGGTTTGTTGATACTTGTGTCTTAATGAACTACAAAGGATGCATATTTTTCTACTATATTTGAAAACAGTAGTCAAGTAGTTTTCTAGTAGTAGCAAAAGTAACTGCTACAGAGATTTAGTGTGGCAGAGTAACACAGAAGACTCTGGGACACAAAACAATTTGGGATAGATCAGAGTAAAAAAACAAGAAAAAAGTTAGTGATGTTCATGTGCATGGACATAAAGAAGACAAAGACTATTAAAACTGGAGACTACAAAAAAATGAGAACAAGCAAGTTCCACAAGCAATCTGGTAGCCTAGGATGACTTAAAATGGATTTCTATGAACTGTTTCTACATACAGCCTGATTCCTCAGGCTGTTGACCAGGAGGAGTATTGAGTCCTTTTCCAATAAAAATGTGGAAGAAACAATAGGAGGAGGGTGGGAAAAGAGGGAGTCTGACAGAAAATTTTATGAGCCGTTATCCATTACCTTTTTTTCATGAAGCAAACTACCTATCAGAGCTGCCAAGAAAAACCTTCCAGGGACAGGGAGAACTTCTATTTCAAAATAAGCAATCAAATTATCAGAGTCTCTCCACTGGAAAGCTTCAGTGGATGACTAACTGCTGCCTTCTGCTCATTACTTCCCTCAAAAGATGAATTGAAGTCCTTTGTATTCACCGGTAACTGAAGTTTCCGTTTTGCCTTTTCTATTTTTAAGAAGTAGTTACAGATGAAGAGAAAATGTGCTTCGGTAATAGAGCTACATCAGGAAATATCCTCCTCAGCTGCTGTTCAGAAACATTTGAAATGCCATCTAATAGAATGCTGCTTGTCCCATAACATTTGTAAGTGACTGTGCTTCAAATGCAAATTTCTTCATTACATTGAATTGCATTAAATTTTATAAGTACTCTGCTGCACATATCCCCTAAAAACAATTTGCTGAGAAAATAAGATGATGTGGTATGATGATATACATCCATTAGATAATACCTGAAAATAGCTTTATAAACAGATTTCATTTTAGTTGCTACTTAATGATTTAGTTTTAGTGGGTAGCTTATGGATTCAAGCATTCCAGTGCAATGAACTTGAATCATTTTCAGAGCTGGAAACTTTATTAGTTTGATTATTATGCCAAATATGATGAGCACATGTAGATTTATAAAACAAGAAAAAAGTTACAGTCCATTGACTATGCCCTTTTTCAGCCTTTAAAGGCATTAACTAGAAGGACATCTGAGCACTGTTAACAGCAGTTCTGTTTCCAGGGAGTTCCTTATTAATATTTTTGGTAGTGGATAATAATATGCAGATACTTTCTGACAATGTCAAAGTATTAACTTTGGGATGAGACAACAAAATTTAGGCTGAAATTAAAGATCCCTTTGCAACCCACTCAAAAAAATCAGAGATGTTAGAATGGGATGGAAACACTTTACTCTTACACAATCCTCTAAAACTGCATTGCATTCAAGCTCAAACCTAATGCCCAATTCAACTAGTTAACCTTTGCATATCTACAAGAAAAGATGGGTAACCATCACATCCCTTGACTGCTTGGCAGAGATCATGCTAATCCAGTAACAAGTAAAACAATATGGGCTACAAACCACAGCAATTTCAACAGAAATTTTGCAATGGCAGACACCTATTAAAAAGTGACTGATCAGATTTCTTTTTCTGCTCCAAAAAGGCTCTTAAAAGTCTTAGGTAACGGGAACAGTAGTTTTCATCAAAAGTATAATTTTTGCTTATTAAAAAACAAATTACAACAGTAATAAATCAAATCAACAGCATATTAATATTGTTAACAAAACAACAACAACAGACCTCATTCATTTATCTTCTACTTGTGCAGGCTTTGGGTGCTGGAGTATTTTCGCAATTACAGCAACATTATTTCTACAAAGCTTTGAGCACCCATCTGTATGATGGGTAAATACATAGTTTCTTTAGGAGCTGCAATACAATGAGCCCTCTCAATCCCACACTCACCATCTCCCAGAATGTCCTTTCCTCATCCCCCTCCTGTACCCTAACTCCTGGTTCTTGTTCACTGGCAAAGTCCCTAAAAAGAACTGTGAAACAAGCAATGGAACTGAAGTGGAGCCAGAAACTGCAAAGACTAATATTACACATTAACTGTTGAGCATTAATTTCCCTATTTGCTTCCTCCTTATTAAGCACCTGACTTGTTTCCGTGCAGCACAGCCACTCCTATGAACCTGCTCATGCAATTTCTGCACATGCAGTTTTCTGGAACTGACTCATTTTCCTATATGTAGACAATACCGAACCACTTAGAGCACTTTTCTTGGGAAAAAAAATGTATGATTAATAAATGCAATGTCTCCTATACTGACTCAGTGATTACAGTAGAATGATTGGCTTCTTCCACATGTAAATTTTTTTTATTTAGTTACCATGCGACATAACTCCTCAAAATAATTAAATAAAATCCTGGTTGCTGGGAAACGATCACCATGCCTCAAAGTGAATGGCAATTTCTCAAATACCACCAGAAAAGCTGCAATAGGTAGCACATACAGGTGGTGTCACTAGCAGCTCTTTTTTCGATGTATAAATAGAACTAAGAAGCTGTTAATAGGAGGGATGTCCTGGCTTAGGGTTTATACTTTTGTGACAAACACGTGACAGGTAACAAAGATAACAACAGAGAATGCATTTTTGTGAAGCACTAAATTATTGTCATCAGGAATACAGGCAAATCTATTACTCCTTAATGACACAGAAGTAAAGAATTAGAAAAGCTCTGCAAAGGGATGCACACAGGCTGGACTGATGGACCAAAGCCAACTGTAGGATATTCAACAAGGACAAGTGTCAGATCCTGCACCTGAGTCACAACAACCCCAGGCAACACTACAGGCTTGGGGAAGAGTGGCTGGAGAGCTGCCTGGCAGAAAAGGACCTGGGGGTGTTGGTCAACAGCTGGCTGAATATGAGCCAGCAGTGTGCCCAGGTGGCCAAGGAGGCCAGCAGCATCCTGGCTTGTATCAGCAATAGTGTGCCCAGCAGGACCAGGGCAGTGATTGTCCCCCTGTACTCAGCACTAGTGAGGCTGCACCTCGAATCCTGTGCTCATTTTTGGGCCCCTCACTACAAGAAAGATAGAGGTGCTGGAGCAGGTCCAGAGAAGGGCAATGAAGCTGGTGAATCTCTAGAGCACAAGTCTTATCAGGAGCACCCCAGGGAACTGGGGATGTTTAGCCTAGCAAAAAGGAGGCTGAGGACATGATCACTTCACAACCTCCTTTCAGGTAGTTGTAGAGTGAGGCGAGTGTTGGATTTTGCTAAGTAGCAAGTGACAGGACAAGAGGAAATGGCCTCAAGTTGTGCCAGGCGAAGTTTAGATTGGGTATTAGAAAAAATACCCTTCACTGACAGCTTTCAAGCATTGTAACAGGCTGCCAAGGGAAGCGGTGGAGTCACCATCCCTGGAGGTATTTAGAAGATGTGTGGATGTGACACTTAAGTACATGGTTTAATGGTGGAGTTAGCAGTGTTAGGTTTACAGTGCGACTTGATGATTTTAAAGGTCTTTTCCAACCTAAATGATTCTATAATTACAAAGAGAAAGCTATTAAAACCTGCAGATTACTCCATGCCCTCAAGCATTCAGAAATACTACACTCTGTACAGGACAGTGGTGAAATTTCAATTATTTAAATAATTTTTTAGAATCACTGTTTGAATA
Source organism: Aegotheles bennettii (assembly GCA_013398125.1). Classification (NCBI taxonomy): domain Eukaryota; kingdom Metazoa; phylum Chordata; class Aves; order Caprimulgiformes; family Aegothelidae; genus Aegotheles; species Aegotheles bennettii. Next base: position 977,197 of record VZRW01001316.1, read on the forward strand.
TATCCCTTTATAAAACAGCTTAGTAAATCAACATATCCCAAAAGCAGCTATACAGTATTTTAAACTAAAAACAAACCCTGTACACAAACCCAGTACACAAACCTACCAGGTCTATCTTGTTGAATATCTAAATGTTTCTTGGCATACCCTTAGGTGTTCTAAAAAACCTCTTGCTTTACCCTCAGGGTCAGGAAATAATTCTGACAGGAAAGAGAGATCAAAGACATGCTTGCAGTGACAGGAAGGTTGCACACGTTTCACACCAGCAAACAAGACATGCAACTCCTCTTTTTCTCAGTCTTCCTGTGTTAGTGTTAATTTGTATAAGCTGAACTACTTAAACTTACCTTGCACTATAGGGCAGCATATAAAAACACTCAAGTGACAAAGCAACAGATAATGTTGTTTACAGCTGTGTTGTTTTTCCTCCATTTGGACATTACCATCATACCTAGAAATCTTATCTGAGAATAAGATTTTACTGAAGAATCTGAGAAACCGTGAATATTTAATTTTTTTTACAACATGTTAATTTCCATTAAATTTTAGAGGGTAAGCCACAAATCTTAATTTCTACACTACTGTCAACACCACCTTCTTGGTAACTGTATGGAAACCTGGTTCAGAGCAAAAACTAAAAATCACAGAACACTTTACTAAAAATTAACATTGAGAAAAAGCAGTTTTCCATGTGGAGCCAACACACAAACCAAGTCCTGGATGATATAATGACATTGTGGAAATGTGGGGGGTTTTTCCCCTGAAAACCATTAACTATTTTCTCTGGACATTTTGCTGTTTCTTCATTTCTCTGCCCTCTAATGGGCAGTCTGCAATTCTTCTGGAATACAATCTTGCTGCATAAAAGCCTGGTTACACTTCGAAGTACAATCTTTAAAATCCTAGCAGTTATTCTTCAAGAGCCTGTTCACATCATTATTAGCTTCCTGTGCCATAACAAAGATCCACAGCTCAGTGATTACAGGACCTGTGGGTTTGGTTATTGGCAGTGAATGAAAAATTACATGGGACACAAAAGTACAAAAGAGTTTGCATGGGATATTACTGCATGAAATGGTGGCAAGTAAAGCAATCTGTATCTGTTCTAGTAACACTTCTGGCACGATGCATTTTTACAGCTGAAGAGGTTCTACAAAATATGTTCCCCTGGCTGCCCTGTTTGAAAGGCTGATACGAGTATTATGTCTAACTCAAAGAGCACTGCAAATTATATGATTGAATTTTCATTACTGTGTGTGGAATGAATATTGCCAAATACCAATATTGAAATGCTGGCAATATATTACTTAAATTATCAGTGTCATTTCACATTCACAAATAATGTATAAAGAGTGGATTAAAAAGCAATGCCACAGGAGTTTCACAAAAAAGATGAATCTGAATTTCAGGTTTATTTTATTTTTCTTCTTCCAACCACAATGGTTCTATGATTCTTTGGAAAAAAAAAGCAGTTGTTCTGTATCCTGAGCTTTGCCTTACATAGTGTTTTTTCCTCACACACCTCCTCAGACAAGCCTAGTTATGCAGAAGAAACAGAGCAAGTGAAGGAATCAAGAAATTAATTAGCTTTTTCCCCCACTATATGCAAATACATGCTTAGACTAGACAAAAACCTAAGTGTTAGAATTTTGTATTTGAAAGATGTGACAATTCATAATTAATAACTGAACTCTCAAAACCAGTTGTTTCACCCTGTTTCACTCTGCTATCCTTTGAGACGCAATTGTCACAGATTGCTTTATTTTAAGATAGTGATATAAGACTTAACTGTCTTTCAAAAGTTAATAAGCAGCTAAACAGTTTCAGAAAGTGATAAAAAGCTAGCATTTCCTCTGACTTTTTCTGTGTCTACAAGTTATGTACTCATGTTAAAATAAAACCAGATGCTCCTGATCTATTTCTTTCAATAACTTTAGAAGAGGTTTTTAAGATATTTGCTTACAGGTAGTTTAATTCCTACCTTTTATATTGACTAAATATGGGGATTGTGGACCAAAAAGGTAAGGGGAACTGATGGGGTCCCAAGACCAGTTTCTTACCACACATTATTTTTACACACGCACACACCAACATGCACAAATATGTATCTGGGGTAGTGAAAGAAGGTAGGAGGATGAAGCCAGTGCCTAAACTGGGTAATTTATCCTGAAAGGCTATATATTTACTTGTATGTCTACAACAAAGCTTGACAAAACCTGACACCTAGAGGAAAGCAATCACAGTCTTCTCCCATCCAAAGCAAATCTTCCAGGCTATAAAAATGCTGCACTACTACTGTGGCTTCTCTGTACTCCATGAAGTCAAATGCACACCTGCATAGGTTAAGCACTGCATTTTCTCTTTGATTTACAAGTACCACATAAATCCAATTCTACTTTTTCCATTTCCGTTCAATAAATCTTGCTATCCTGTGCAACACCTTAACCATGAATGACTGAGGAAACAGGCAGTGCAACAAGTTCCTAGTAGAAGGGAGAACATTTTAGGGAAGTAGCTCTACATGCTTACACTCCTGGTCTTCCTTAAACCCCTTGGATTAAAGAAATTTTCTAAACAAATTAACATTTGACAGTATTACTGAAAAGTTTGGAATGGTGCTGCCTTTGCTGCACGAAAGTGTATTTGCAGATTGAAAATACATGGAGTTTGTAAGTTTGTAAATGTTGAGGTAACCTTCAATATTGTACTGTGCATCTTCATAACTTGCTTTTGTGGAAGTTACACAACAAGAATTCCATGTTCTTTGGCGATTCTGAGAAACATTCAGAATAAAAATTACCCACTTGTCCTTTTTAATTTTAATTTGTGCTCACTTTTCACTTCAAAAACTGTTGTCCTGTTATTCAGAGTGTTATAAGGTAATAACTACTCTTGCATCCCAAGGTCTAATACACCTGATAGGTTTATACAACAGTCTTGTGGACTATTGTTGATGTTTTTGCAGCTAAAGCAGCAACTTCTCCAGCCTGTCTCTGGCAAAAAAGGAAAGTTGCTGCTCTGGTGTAAGTAGCCTGTAAACTGTCTCTTGTCTCCATGACAAACAAGGCCTGACTCCATTCACATGTTGTTTGGCTGACTGTCTCTGAAAGCATGAATTAACTGTCAATTAGCTAAAGAACAAATGTTCTAAATAATTAAGAATGCAGCTGTTTGCCTAGAAATTAGTAGCTTATGCAGTGCAAAAATGCACAAAAATTTTTAAATGTGGCAGTATGACATATTGTTACATAATGCATCTCATTAACTAGCAAGAATATGAGTACAATTACTTTGACATATGTATCACCTTTCAGTAACTATCAAAGATGAAAAAGTCCTCTACATACAGAGATAAAAAAACGTGCAAAATACAGACATAGCAAGATACTCCTTATTTCAGTGTTTTTAAGCTCAGAAGGCTCCCCAAGAAACCTCCTATTGCTAAACCTCATATTGAGAGTCCAATCTGTCAGAAGGACCCCCCTCTCAGGGAAGGCTGTATTTCCCCTGGGGCCCAAGTTAGAGACATCACTAGGAAACTTCCTAGCCTAGTGCAGCCTTCAAACAGAATGAGTGTGTGTGGGAGGTAGGTGGTGGTGGAAGAGACCACAGCACTCAGTAGCCTCATTACTTCCATTTTTGCTTCCTGCAGAAAGACTCCAGTTCCAACAGCTGGTGGAATAATGGGTATCACTACCCCCTCTTTCTTCACTGGCTCTGATCTTCTGCTAGCATATTCTGTCTGTGCCAATGATCTAATTCAATACTGTGTTCCTAATGTAATGTGCAGCACTGATCTTGTTTTTTCACATTCTAATGAGGAAGGTACTCCACAATTCAGCCTCATTTGACTCCGTTCTGTATGTGGATATTTTGCTTCTCCATTTTCCTTCTAAGAAAATGTTAAGGCAAATTAAACGACAGTTAACAGCTGATCCAGTTTTTTTGCTCCTAGTAACTGAAAAGAACATTGCCATCCTGTCTATCACATACTTTGCTTTTCTGCTTTTTCTTTACTCCAGTAATTTTCCAATAACAACACATTTTCATTCTTCATTCTTTACATTATCACTGCAAAATTTCTTTGGTGGTCTGTTCTCCCTTAAATAGTTTTTTGCTCCTCTGTTCCAGGTTTCAGCTCCTTCCTCTGTCCTCTCACATGTACTCTTGACATCTGACTCTGTTTCATGCACATTCAACCTGACCTTTTTAAACACTATTTGCTATCTGAACTCTCCTGTCTGTATTTCCTTCCTTTCATTACAGGAACCCTGTTGTTTTTCTCTATATGTGACCTTTCCCTTTTCTCAAAGATGCCAGAATTAAGAATTTCTCTAGATCTTAATTTTAGTAAAATTTTCTCATGTCATTATTGGACACATAAACTGCCTTACACAAGTAAGTTATTATGGTCACTAATAATTACATGATCAATATATTTTGCCTTTTCAGCTTGTGTTTGCCCTTGTTATGCAACGCTTGTCGCAAGGGCAAGGGATCTGCATTCATCTACTTAATCCACATAATGCAAGGCTAACATCTTGTCAGTATTGAGATGTGCCTCTCCAGTATGATTACTGTTAAAACGGAAAAGGTTTCCTAAATGGTGGATCACATGAGGACCAGAAAAACAAGTTCATACAGCCAAAACATCACAACACGAGAGATTATAAGCTCAGGTCTTTGCACCCCATAATGATGGAATACTGCCTCAACACCTAAGCTTTCTTGCAAAGAAGAAAACAGGCATCAATCTTCCCCCTTCCCCCAGCAGGACAAAATCCCCCATTGCTTCAGTTCCCAAGAGGAAGGAACATATGCAGAAGAAATTCACTGACAGATCCTTATTTCTGATCCTCCATTTCTCTCCAGCATGCTCCTATCATTGTTCTTATGTTCTCAAGTCCTCTTCTCCTCCAGCTGATCCGCCAGGTCTCCCTAAGCCTCTACTTTTTCCAGCCACCCATCCCCTTACACCCGTCTTCAACACCTCATTCATTCCAGTCCCCCATCCCTTATTTAATTCTAACTTTTTTCCCCACAAACACTTGCATGTACAATTATTTCTGTTAAAAAAAACATTTAATGCCTTTTCTGACGTTCCTGCTGAACTCAGATCTTTTACTCCTCAATCCCCAGTCAAACAAATAGACACCCTTTGACGCTGACTATGAAAAGAAATCCACATGGCCAAGATTACATGCCAATGTAAAATGTCTGAGTGTTATCAGCTTGCCACACATTGGTAATTACATCATCCTATTCCTGGGACAACAGCCTTCTACGCAGCAGAATTAGCTTATGAGCACAAAGAAACATACCTTTAAAAAGAATGATAATGTTCTTTTTCGCCCAGAATATATCTAGGAAATATTACAATCAACATTTTGAAATTAACAGTGCATTCCTAGACAAATATGTCGTTTTGAAATGGCACACGAAAAGTTTTTGCTCTGGTATCACATTAAGTCAAGTTCTCAGTAATACAAATCACAAATTATTAATAGCAAAAAATATTTGTGCATCACTGCTTCATTTTATTAGAGGATCAGACATGAAAAAAAAGTCCATCTTCTTCAATTTTTTAATTCCCTCACAATAACGAAGAAAAGTTTCTGCAGTGAGAGTACATGCCAGCAGAGAGCCTATCCTACCAATTCTGTGAGAACATCCAAGAAGGCAGCTACTGCCTTCCCTCCTCGGGACTAGCCAGCTTTGCCTGACATATCTGCACCCAAGCTGGCCAAGGGCTGAGCCACTGGCTAAACACATGCTCTGATCCTGCATCAGAATCTGTCCTCAAGGAGTCCACAGTCCTCCTGCTACAAGAGTCAAAACAATCAGCAGCGTGGAGAATGACAGACATGAAGAGATGCCTTTTTTTTTACTTCCCTTTTTTCTCTTTCTAAATATGACAGATAATTTTTTATTCTCTTCACCTGGAGATATTTGATCAAGGCAAATACATTTTGAGAATTTGAATTTTCAGGTATGAATGATTGGTGCTACTTTTTATAGATGCTACACATTCAAATTGGTTTTGAGACGATGCCTGGCCCCAAATGCGCGTTTTGTTACACGTGACAGATTCTGCTAATCTTCAAAACAATTAATTGAGAATCTTTTAGCCCTGGCCATTAAACAAATTACTCAGCCTGACAGGCAATTACATAGACACATACTCCTCTCTAGACGAATGCTTTCAAATGTGTGCATTTTGACAGATGCTATAAGAATAAGCTAAGTAAATTAAATGTGTATGTTAATACTGATCTACCCCTTTTCAACTTACTGCAAAGATTTCTGCTCCTCATAGGATACAGCTTACATTTTCTTGGGTTTTCTATGTACAATGTCTCAAGCCTTTTTAAAAAAGTATATGTGTAAATGCTGGACTACTTACAATTTAAAAATAATGTAGTTTAATACTTGACTAATAGGTGTAATTAAATTCTATTTATATCAAAAAGTGTGTATGTTTAGAAATAAAACCAAAGATCTCAGTGAGGACCAATCATAAGTTTCAAATACTCAGAAATCTTTCATCTTTGAGTTACATGCCCTTCACGTTAATCAACCCTATTCACACATCAGATAAATGGATAATTTTTAAAAATCAAAAGACAAGATTGGTAAGGTTGTAAAAATGAACATAATAAAACAAGCAAACAAGCAAACAAATGAGAAGATCCATCACATATCAGAAATTAGGTTTAATATTCAAAAGCATCTGACTTGTAGCAGCCCAGAACACAACAATAATTACTAATGGGAACTTAATTGTAATGCTTAGCTTCACTTCAAATCACAGTTAAGGGAATTGGTTTTTTTTTTCCATTTCCATTCAACTGGAAAAACAAAACATTTCAAACTTGGTTTAACAAACATTTGAATAAAATGTTCAACTTAAAATTCAGTAGAATAGTGCTTATTCCCCAGCATGGGTCACTACCTCACCCAGTGGCATCCCAAATGCCGTATCCTCCAGCCAATTTGTGATCACCTCCACAACACCTGAGCGATCAAGGCTCCCTATTCATGCTCTCTGCATTATTAAGGCAATCCACTTACTCCAGGTAGCACCAGCAGCATGGTGGGCAGATGCTACCTTCGCCTTGTACAAGCAGGTCAGGACTGGCAGTCATGTTGCCAGGAGGAGCTGTCCCTCAGCGCCACTTCTGAAGCAGCTCAAACTCCTTCACAGGCCACCAGTATCTCCTTTTCTGTGGGGGTGCAATTGGTCTCTGAGCCTCTACAACCCCAACTCCAGAATCCTAGGGGATGACCTAGAGTCTCCCCTGGGGCTTTCTGCCAGAGGCTCCAGGTAAGACCATTATCCCTAGATGCAGTGTAGAGCACGTTCTTTGTCTCTGGTCCTGTTCAAACAGGTCCCAGGGTCACGCCATGTACAATTTCTCATTTTACCTGCTCAAATACCTGTATTTGCTTCAGGCTCCACTCAAAAATGTTTCTTTTCTGAGCTACTTTATAAAGAGATTTCACAATTTCCCTGTATGATGGAATATGCATCCTCCAGAAACCTACAGCACTCAAGAAGACCCATGTCTCTTTCTTATTGGTAGGTGGAGACATGGTCATTACCTTATTCAACACATCCATAGGGATGTGGCAGCACCCATATTGCCATTTAATTCCCAAGAACTGCATCTCTTGGGCAGGTCCCTTGACCTTACTTCTGTTGGGAAGCCACGTTTGCCATTAAAAGAAGGTAAGTTATCTTCTTACCTTTTTTGAAGACTTCCTCTGCCGTTTCACCCCTTGTAACAATGTCATCTATGTACTGCAGATTGTCCAGAGCTCCACTCTTCTCCAGTGCAGTCTGAATCAGTCCACAGCAGGCAGTCAGGGTGTGCTTCCACCCCTGGGGCACTCAATTCCAGGCATACTGGATGCCTCTTCAGGTGAAAGGAAACTGCTGCCTGCATTCTGCTGCTATGGGAATGGAAAAAAACATACATTAGCAATGTCAATCATGGCATACCATTTTGCTGCCTTTTGCTGCCTTGGACTCCAGTTCGCACTGAAGTTCCAGCATGTCAGACACAGCAGCACTCATTAGTAGACCCACTTCATTCAAGCCACAACAGCTCACTGTTAATCTCCGTTCTCCACCAGGCTTCCGCACTGGCCACACTGGACTGTTGAAAAGCAAGCAAGCCTTGCTGATGACTCCCTGGGTCTCTAATCGTGAGCAGGGAGTCTTTGTTTGTCCAGCATTGTCAGCAATGGACTACAATGGATGCTGTCAGCACCTTTTGTTCCTCCACCTTCAGTAGACCCACAGCAGAAAGGTCATCTGAAAGTCCAGGCAAGGTAGACAGGCAGCTTAATGCTATTGGTCTCCACAGCTACTATACCACCAAAAGCCCACTTACACCTTTTCGGATCTTTAAAATACCCTTTCCAAGGATGCACTGAGCATCTGGGCCAGTCACAATTAAAGTGTTTTTCCCAGCTGTACCTGGCTAACTCCAGTCAGGAGAGCATGAGACTCTTAATTTCAAGGTCATGGGTTCAAGCCCCACACCGGGTGCCAATTTATCCATCACAGGTTTGGCCAATAACCAGGTGACAGATCCTTTCTGTTACCCTCACCATCACCCTCCCAAGAACAACAAGGGAAGGGAGACTCTGAGGTTGGAAAAACAAAAAAAAAAAACCAGAACAGTTTTAATGAAACAGAAAATTTTGACAATAATAATAATGACAAGATATAAAGTTACAAAGATGTAAATGTATACAGATGTATAAATTAAAAAGCAAATATAAAGCCCACACTTCCCAAATGACAATTATGCCCAGACCAGAGAAGTCCCAAAGAAAACTCAGGGCATCTGGGTCCAGTGTCTCCAGCAATAGTCTACAAAAACCTCAAAGCAGCTGGGCTGGTCCTACCCAAGGAGGAGGGGAAACTGACCTGTCTTGATACACGATGTTCTTCACCAGCAAGAAAACAGGAACACCAGCAGCACCCCAATCCTGCTAGCACACCAGCCACAGAAACTAGATAATGTCTCTCTCAGGAGCCATTTTATACCAAGCAGCTGGGCAGGAGCACTGTGACTGGTCCATTCAGGTCACTTGAACCATCCTCTCCTCCCCATAGGCTCTGCTGCTCCCCCTCCCAGTGTAGCTATCACATAACCAGGCTGTAGCAGCTGGGGGGATCCTAACTCAGCTCACCTGAGCTCAGCAAATTTTTTATCCTGGTGCTCTCAATACCTCTTCAGTATTTTCTAACATAAAATACTTAATGTAAAATAACACCTGCCTTAATATTTATTAATGAAATATTGTGAAAAAGTAATAAAAACAGAGCATTAACATAAACTAAATTAAGAGTTAAAGTTTCAACTTTTTTTCCCTTATGAAAATTTAATTGGGAGATACATCCTCCTTCCAGAGGTGATACACTCTCCTTTTTTTCCTAATTTCCACCTAAGTTCTCTCTTTAACCAGGCTGGTCTTTTTTCCCAGTGGCTTGTCTACCTACACATGGGGATCACCCACTCCTGGATATTTAAGAATCCCTTCTTAAGGTATGTCCAGCCTTCCTGGGCTCCTTTGCCCTTCACAACTAAGTCTCAAGGGACTCTGACAATCAAACTTCTAAACAGGCCAAAATCTGGGTGCCAGAGGTCCAAGGTGCCCTTCCTTACCTCACCCACTAATGAAAACATGAATTTCACAGCCACTTTGCCCAAGACAGCCACCACATCATCCACCAGTCCTTCTTTGTTCACAAATATCAGGTCTTAGTGGGGCATCTCCTCTAGTGGGTTCACTTACCAGCTGCATTAAGAAGTTGTCTTCCACACACTCCAGTCACTTTCTAGACTGTTTCCTCTCTGCTGTGCTGCATTTCCAGCAGACATCTGGCAAACTGAAATCCCCTGCAAGCACAATGGCTTTCAGCTCCTCCTGTTTATTTCCCACGCTGCATGCATTGGTGCACATGCACTCCAGCCGGGTTAATGATTTTACCATCAACACAGCGATGCCACCCCTAGGCTCAACTCTGGCCAGCCTGGCTTCATCTCCTTCAAACCCAGTTTAAAGACCTCCCCATAAGCCCTGCCGGCCCCTGGGCCATGACCCTTTTCCCCCTCTGAGTCAGGTGAATCCCATC
>VZRW01001316.1:987830-1019197 GCA_013398125.1 Aegotheles bennettii
CTGCCGCCCCCCGGGGCGCTGAGCTCGGCACCGCCGGCACTCGGACCCCCGGGGTTCGGGCTGTGCTGCCGCGATCCCCCGCTCTGCTCGGCCCAGCCCGCCCCGAGCTGTCTGCCTCAGCCGATGCTGTGGGTTTATGTTCCCTTTCACTGTTGTAATTCCCTGACGGAGCAGCAGTGTTACCCGTGTAAGCAAACAGCAGCCTGACCCCCGCTCCCCACCTTGCCCAACAGTCAAATTTGCTCCTTTTCCTCAAAAAACCTCTCATGTTTCTGAGCTTTTCCCATGCTTCTTACCCGTTTGAGCCTACTTTGGTGCAGGTTACCCAAATGCCATGTAATATAGAGGAATATATTCTCTCTCTGGCTCAGAATCATTCCCTGCAGAACTCTTGCACCAGTTCCTCACACCCAGATCCACGCTCCAGGCACCTGAAGTGATTTTTGAAGCACTGTTGGATCTTAGTTGTTTGAAAGATCCTTCCTTCTTTTGCAGTTTCTTTGCTCCACTGAAAAACAAAATGCGAGGGCAAATATTTCCTGTCACCTGAGGGAAACAGAGTTTCCATGAGAATTGGGCTAAAAATGCCAAACCCAGCAGACAAAGCTGTCCTAACTTAGCTTGCCTTCAAAACAAAATGTGAAGCCTCTGGTTCAGACACAGCTACCCATCTTTACACTTCCACTACCACTCATTATAACATTCAATGTCTTTCTGTTAGTTTGGTGGGGGTGTTCATTATTTATTATATTTTCTTAAGGCCAGAGACAGAGGATGATCCAATCTGGGCTGCTCTCATAACAATAAAAATACTGGGAACTTGCAAAAGAAAAAAAAAACAAACCACAAAAAACTTCTAGGTGGGCTTGTGAAACCCTTCTAAAATGCAGTGGGTCAAATGCATATTTGATAGATAAAGTAGTCAAGTGGACAAAGCAACTGCTGAGGAGAGCTACATCCGTAAATCAACAGTAGGATTACATACACCCACTGAGCAAGGAGATTTCTCATCTGGAAAGAGATATTGTATCAGATAAGCATTATGGGTCTGAATTCCATACAAACATCTTGATCAAATTGATAGAACCACATGTTTATCTGACTGGTGGTCAGAACACTATATAGGATGGAGATAACCAGGAGAGTTGGCAGAAGGGATAAACTATGCAAAATTTGAGCTATGACTTCATTTCAGGTGGTGTGTTCCATAGCCTCTGCAAAGTGGTCAAGTTTCTGTTAGTTATAATCAGATTTGAAACCAGTTCAGCTAAAATGAGGGCATTATTAGTTCTATAATTATTTCAAGATGAGGCAAGCTATTTAGTGCAGTAGTTATATTTCATCCCTAGACAATTCTTAAGTGGAATTTTCATGGATATATTCCCATAATCATAGACTTAACAAGCATACCAACACTGAAGATTCAAGAACACAGTAACTTTCATAACGGGATCAGTGATTTCAAAAAAGGTTTTTGTTACAGATAACATTGGTTTGCTCTATTCAAGATCTGCTGTATTTGCCTAAAATTAAACTGTCAGATATTGAAGCAATTTTTTTTCCTTGTTTAGCAACACTGTCACTCCAAAGGCCATAAATCTTGAACAAAAAGAAAGAGGAGGAGGGAAAGGACAGAAAATCAAAATGCAGATTGCAAGAAAACAGCTGTTATTACCAGTGTGAAGGTGTTAGTCTTCCTCGAGAGATGAAGTCTCAGAGAATGAAAGGTAGAGAGCAAATTCACATACATTCATCATCCATACTGTTTTAAATCAATGTGAAGATCTCATTCATACTCTTTTAAAAAATCTTTTCCTAATCAGTTCACTAATCATTGCTTTAGAATATATCTTACATTCTTAGTCACATCTTCTTAGGGCTGTGTTTGACAGTACCAATCTTCAACTGTTCCTTTCATTTCTGAAAATAAGCAACAGTGCAGTAAATAATACTTAAATACTACAAGATTTTCTCATCTTGGATAACTAAAGCAAAACTTCACAAAAACTTCACAAAACTTTCCTTCATTCTTATTGTCGACAGACTTAAGGAAATGTGTTGTGATAAAATAATTAACTCTTTATGAAAAGTAATAAAACATTAGAGAGGATATGTTTATCCTGCTCACTTGCCATTGTTAGTGTAGGAAAAACACGTTTCTTTTCACCATTCTTCATGTCTTCACTTTGTTTTTGAAATTCACAGAATTATAGAATGGTTTGGGTTGAAAGGGATCTTAAAGATCACCTAGTTCCACCCTCCCTGCCATGTCAGGGACATCCTCCGCTAGACCAGGTTGCTCAAAGCTCCATCAAACCTGGCCTTGAACACTTCCAGGGATGAAGAATCTTTTCTATGTTAACTTTGGCATCTGAGTTTTCATTGCTGGGATACAAAAAGAAACAGAAAAAAATTATAGTGGAGAGCAAATAAGAGAACATTAGTTTGAACAGAGAGTAAAAAAATGAGGCCAGAAAAGACAAGATCATGCTCCCATCATGTGCATCACCAGAGTAATGTAAAATGTAATGTAATGTAAAAAATGAAGTGATCTTTATCACAATATAAACAGCACAGGTTCATCTACGATGCAAAGAGGGTTACTGAAAATTAAATTTAAAAGTCTCAACTGATGCAATCTGAAACTAGTAGAGGGCAAATTCTCCCTTACTTCTGCAAATAAATATGATGAGGTATGTGACCAACTGAGTCAAATAAACTGCATTTTATGGATGTATTTTATTTAGGTGACAGTGAGAATTTAACTCCACATATAATACAAACAAGCAGAAGTAGCTGAAAGGAAAGCTTTCCATTAACTGACAGATAGGCAAGATAACACGTAGTGTCCACTACTGAGGGTTTTTTCAAGAGCTTTATCAGTTTCTGGATTTCACCTAACACAGAAAGTCTATGCATCTACTTACCTAAAATCTTTTCTAATGAAATAATGTAATTCCACCATTATGGAAAGAACAACATTGGCATATAGTTTTTTGTCTAAAATAATGCATCCAAAAAAATCTTCAAACATACAATGGTATCACTTACCAGCTACTCCCTCTAAATGTGTATACAAACGTACATGAAGTGTAATATAAGTCACTACTAATCTACAAAAGGAAACAAAAATTCAGTTAAAGTATATTGTGTATTGATTATCTTAACTGAATAGTTTCCTCTAGAATCAACCACAAATTAGAGTCTAGTACAGCAATTCCTAATTGAAACACAAGCTATTTCAATGCCTCCTGCCCCTAGATAAACTTGGATTGCTTTATGGTACTTTTCTGAATATTGTACTAAGATATCACTATCAAGTTAGCACAAGGCCAAAAGTTGCATCTGATCAATGAAGATGTACTGCAGCTATCGCTGTCCTAGTGTCACGGTTTTACATTGGGCTGGCAATTCAACTAATGACAGATGCTCTCTATTTAACCCCTTTCCCTCCCCAAAAAGGGAAAGGAAAGACGAGAGACTTATGGGCTGGAAACTAAACTACACAGCTTTAACAAAACAGTAATGATGAAAAAGAAAATAATGAAATATATACAAATATATACAAAATCAATATTGTATAAATAAAAGGAAAAAAGATGGTATAGCATGAATGCTTCATAAAGTAAAAACTATTTAATATATAGATGGTGATAAAATTTGAGTTGAATTTCCTTCAGCTTAGAGCTAGACTTGAAGTATTCTTTCATATATAACTTTTTGGTTCACTAGCATTATTGGTTCTTTTTAAGTGATGGTAATTTGTATAGCCATAGCAAATTCAGATGAGACAGTTCAGTTTCCAGGACTTTTCTTTAAAGAGAATAAACTGTGGATAATGGTGTCTGCATTAAGATAGTGCTAGCAGACACTACGAAATTATGCAAACACCTAAAATGTAATGTTTGTGCAGTGTAAAAACTGTGGCCAGATAAACAGAAACCTCTCCCAGTAAAATTATTAATGTCTTTGCTTTGTTTTGGGGTTGTGGGGGAGGGGTAATGCTACTAAAAATTCTGCTGCTTCCTATTTGAATATAATTTATTCTTATTAAGCCATTCCAAAATTACGCTAATTTATCATGAGCAGAAGTCAGCCTGCACATATATTATTCTGGAGAGCTTGTAATTCTGAATATGTCTGGAGAATATATTTTTGTTCTTGAATAATTAAACTTCCTAACTCTTTGATTGGAGAAAACAATATCTTAAAGGGAAGGAAAGAGGGAGAACAGACTTTTCTGAACAAAGAAAACAACTAATTGGCAAAGGAAACTGTAAGGCTAATCAGAATCTTAAGCACTAAAAATATTCAAAAATATATCAGCTGCAGGATTTGCATGTTTTATTCTGCTAAATCAAAACCATGATTTTTTCCTAGCTATCTTAGTATTTGTTCCTGACATGACAGTCTTGAGCCTTCAGCATGCTTGATTTGTCCATATATAATCAAAGATCACATTATATAAATCCCAATGAAGAACCTGAATATTTAAAGAACCATTGCCACCACCTGCATCATGACTAACAACCTATATTGTTAAATTTCTGATGCTTTTTTTCCCTTATCAAGGAAATACAATCTGAACATCATATCAGAACTAATTGTATGTAACACACTCATATTATTAGCTGTAAGATCAGCTGCAAGCCTTAAGCAATGCAATTCTACTCAGCTAGACATTATCCTTTCTTGTTTTAAATAATCAAGATTAGCTGGCAGCAGACATTATCACTGACAATTGTTGAAAAGAAATCAAATTAGGATCGATTCTTTAATTAATGAATTAATTCAAACTGACTGTGATGTGATGTTGTCACAAGATCTGCCAACTTGCTCAAGGACTGTAAATTGTAAGTGTCACAGACAAAACCAATAAATTAATCACACCAGTAAATCAAACCAGAGTAAGTTTGCAATAACAAATTGGTGTTTGGGTAAGTAATACTGAGAACATTGCCAAATCTGTTTTCCTGGAACATCTTAAAAGCACAGAAAAATGTAACAAGCTTTTAACAAAATCTGCAGGCTGCTCCAATTAGAAGGAATAGTCACTAATGGCAGAGTAAGTAAAAATAGTCTGGTTCTTCCAGATGCAGCAAGGGTTGATCCTGTTGCAGGTTTACATGTATCTTGCACGCATGAACTCTCAAACCTTGGATTTGCTTATGCATCTTGTGAATGCTTCTTTTTACCTGAGTGTGCACAAGCCCAGCTATGAACTGCAAGACAGGGTGAATTCTGGAGAGAGGAAGAAGTTCTTTACTGGGAGGGTGGTTGGGCACTGGAATGGGCTGCCCAGGGCGGTGGTGGAGTCACTGTCCCTGGGGGTGTTCAAAAAACGGGTTGATGAGGCACTTGAGGCCATGGTCTGATGGTCTGATGGTCAGGAATATGATGGGATAAAGGTTGGACTCAATGACCCTGGAGGTCCCTTCCAACCATGATGATTCTATGATTCTATGATTCTATGGTGAAAGATGCACCAGGCAGTACTTGTTATGATCAGAGTACGTGGCTTCCTTCTGTGATGCAAGTAATTTGAAGAAGAATCCAAATAATTAATATGTTGGCCTTGGTGGAATTAAGGTATGGGTATGAAGTTTTCACAACTTTCTGAGATTGGGCTTTCCTTATTGAATAAAATCTGTGTGGCAGTTCTGCTGTAACTGTCCAAAGATCACTTTTTTAATTTCTGAGTTGATAACTAGGAAAGGATCATTTTTCGTCATATGTTGGATGAGAATGAGCAAAGGAATTGCTGGAATTAGATATTTTTACACACAACCCTATCCTGAGAGGCATCTTTTACCAGACCCCACTAAATCAGTGCAACATATTAACATCGATTCTTAAAACAGGCAATGGCTCAGGAAAATAATTATGGATGTCTGATCAAATGACATTGCTCATAACACTTTCTAAAGACACATTTGTATGCTGAACCATGAAAGGTTTATACATTTACACAATAATCTGAGAAAGAAATGGCACTGAGTTTTGTTATTATTTTGTGGATTTATCTGTTGATAAAGCATTTTGAAGGAGTTACCGAGCTTACAGCTTTTACATCAAAACTTGTATTCAACCTATTACAACTGAAAACCAGCCCCTACCTCCTTGCTTGCATAGCTTTTGTTCATGTGCTCAGTTCTATCCCATAAGGTTGTACAAGCAGATAAGGTAACTTCATTATTTTTAATAGAATAATACTAGTGTGCCAGAGGAAAATTTGGCCCTAGGAATAGGGCACAAGGCTGTGTAGTACTTATACTAGTCTACTGTGAAACAACAGCTTTAGTAAATAATTTTGAATATGCTAAAACTTATCACAATGCCTGTTCAGCAGTGAGTCACACAGCTTTTCTTAGGGGACCTTCTTATTATAACAATAGCTCTGAGTATTCTTTTCTACTGAAGGCTTCATCATATGTTTGTCTTCAAGTCCTAGCTTTCCATCTTTTGTTACCAAAAGAAAAAAATATTTTCTGACAGATTTTTCTATTTTTTCAGAAAAGTTGACTCACTTGAGGCAAAAATAGGCATAAAACTTGGTTGTCTTTTTTGGCTGTAGCAGCCTGCTGCTGTCATGGTAACTGCCTAAATCCTATTTCCTGAGTATAGAAATTCTGTTTGCAAACTGTACATTTGTGCTCATTACAAAAAAGATATATAACGTAACATAACATAATGTAACGTAACGTAACAGAACATGATGTACTTTCAAAAAATTTTAAGTGACTTGTTACAATTATGTTCCCTGTATGTTCTATACAAAAAAGCGTTGGGTTTTGATTAACAAGATATTTACTATATTTTCTAATTTAAACTTTAAAAGGACTTTACTGGGGTAGTTTAGGCCAAAGCAATGAAAAGAATTTCGGTACAAAAACCATGATTGTTTCCTTTTCACAATGAAGCAGTTTCATTGAGTAGCATTGTACTTATTTATATAGAAACTGAAAGACTTCAAACCTCAGTCTGAGAACCAGACCATTACTGGTAGGCTAATTCATTTAAAAGAGATCATAAACCCTTTATGTATATTGATGAGAAGCAGTCCTAGCTTGTTAAATATTTAACATCTTAAAGAATTAAACAAATGAGAGAAAATGCAGGAAAAAATAGGAAAAGTAGTGGAGGAAGGGATGGAGAATTAGGAGGATAAAGAGAAAATCATGAAGAGAAGACTGACAATGAGGTGGTGAACAAAGAATGACAGAAAGAATGTCCAGAATATGTGGAAGAATACAGATTGTATCATTCTTGCAATGCAACTGGTAACCAAATATAGAGAGTAGATAATTTTTACTAGGAACTTAGGAGTCAAGAGGCTTGTCATTCAAGGTGATCTCAACTGCCTTTAAGCATCAGGCTTTATGTTTTTAATAAATTAATTTTTGACAATTAAAAAATCCACAGCTATAAAAGCTACACAACTGTTCACTGCTTGCAACATTTATGAGTTTATTGATGTAGTATGATTATATAGGTTACTTTTTACCCCTTTTATAGCAACACCCCTGTACAACGTTCTCTGTCACTCCTATATAACCTCTACAATTCTCATATTGAATTGAAAACTTGAATTAAGCAAAACTTCTCCCAAATGACAGCAGAATCTGTGACCAAATATACAATCTAAGCCTAGTTCCTGAATAAATCCTTCATACCAAAAGTACATGCTACTTCAGTACTAGTCTGTAAAGTCAAAATACTGATCTGCTCTTTCCGTTGACTGTTCTGGTTTCTTAATAAGGTACTAAAACATTCACTTGACTTCCTCATCTTTACTCAAATGTTAATACTTTGTATTTAAATATTTGATATTAAATAAAACTTGTATAAAGTGGTCAAAAATTAGTTCTCCAGAGTTGCTCTAGACTCTTTGAATATTTTTTATGCCAGAGAGTCAGCAGGAGAAGTCTAGAGCCCAGGGGAAAAGACGGAGTCAAATTTACCTCCACTTAAGAAATGTGTAAATTGCAGGCGAGATAATGGTATGTCATAGGCAAGTGTCTTAGGGAGAAAGAAAATGGCTTAGACTGTGAAAATTTCAACTACGGCTCAGAATGGGACAGTAAAAAGCTGGAAAGATCTGTGCAAAGGCTGGAGCAAAATGGCAGGACCAAAAGCCTTGCAAAAAAGGGTTTTTACTTTAAGTCTTGTAAAATCAAATCTTCCATTTGGGGAATCTGTGACCATGGGCTTGGCTCTGGAATATGCCTTATTCGGTGTTTGGGTGAAATACATTTCAAAAGTGCCCTCTGTTACATCAGTCCCAATCTGTGACTGAATCTAAATCACAGACATACAGAACAGATGATTGACACCATGGGCAGGCATAAAGGAGTAAGAATATTGAAAGAATGGTGTATAGACTGCTTAGATAAAGTAAATTTTCTCATATCAGCTGGAAGCCATGAAAATTGCTAAAAATGACTCTGTAAACCTGTGGAGACTGTCTCAGAGCTGTTAACAGCTAAGCTTTAGAACCAACACGGAGTAAGCCTGGAAGAAGACAAATATTTACAGTACCTTTGAAGGGGGAGAAGGAGAAAAGGACACAAGAAACTACAAACCCGACAGCTTAACAAATGAAACTCCTAGGAAACTGCTGGGCTAAGAAAACTTAGCAGTTTGGGAAGAAATGGGTGTAGCCTATTTCAAATATGAGACAGATTTTAATCCTGTCTTACGAGAATCTCTTTTAGGGTGATACATTTTAGATTAAAATATTCAAAAGATGGGCACAGAGTTAATTATGAAAACACTCAAAACTCTGATCAATATTCTTTGTTAACTTGTATGGTTGTATCCGGTAAGATTCTGACAGAGTCGGGCTAGTAATCACTGCTATTCAATGGACTAAGGAAAGGGAGAAAGGAGCAGAAAATATTTGCATTTACAAATGGAAGGACTTCACGGATTTGAAAGAAAGTATCAAAATGCAGCACTATTTGAAAGATCAGAAATTGTTTAAAATAAGATGCAACTATATGTAGAGAAGAGCAAAGAATAATCATTAGTTAGCGAAAGCGTGAAGTTGATCTGACTTTGTAATGAACTACTCAAACTAAACATGAATTGAGAAATTGAACTAAATCATATCAGCATTCATAAAATACAGCATTACAGAACAGGCTGTCTGAACAACAGTCTTTCCAGAAAGGTATGGAGAGTCCAGAGGACCGCCAATTGGATATGTTAAGCTCTATTCCAAAGCTTTTATAATTATCTCTATTTTAATGATGGGAGCTCAAGAAACAGGATTCCCCAAGAAGGAATGAGGAGGCCACAGGAATGTCAGATGAGAATCCTATTCCCAGAGAGAAACTTTAAAAGATCATCCTCAGAGCAAATAAATCATCTGCAGAAATCTATCGTGTCATCCCTAAGTTAGTGATACCGCTGAGTTTCAGCAAATGTTTTCATGCTGCATGTAGAAACTAATTTTCAAAAATTAACTAGGAAACAAAAGAGACTGGAGAGAGTTTTCAATTTTTTGTGTGTGTCTGCAAATTTATACCAAGATTATTTTCATAGCACCAGAAAACAATCCCACAGCAACATCTTCCAGAGAGTCAGTTTCTCAATTCAGTTTGCAGAAGGACTCAGCTCCCTACAAATTAAAGTTCAGCAAAAATCTAAGTTACCAAACACAAGTGAGTTTTGTTAGGGAAACAGTTCTAGAACTTTAACAGTAAGGTAATGGCCAGGCAGCTCCTTGTAAACATGCCACGTCGGGAGCTATCACCTGGCTCCATCTGCATAATGCTCAGACCAAGTGATTAATCTCTGAAGTTAAGAATGAGCAAATTTAATAATAATAATAATAATAATAATAATAATAATAATAATAATAATAATAATGGGTGCCTAAAACTTGAAGAGTAGGGGAAGAAGAAGAAGCAAATTAAATGTCAATACTTGTTCATCAAATCATTATGAGAAATTTCTGTAGCAGTCTTTCACAGTGCCAGCAGCCTTTTAGCCAGATTTAAAGGCAGCATACTGAACCAGTTTCTAATGCTCTTCCAAAATACTTCTCCATGCTCCACTAAAGAGTTAAATAAGATAAAAGAAGATGTATGCAATCGTTCCTCTGATTGATTTGCCCTGCTGTTCAGTCTCTCTACAGATATGGGCAATTTGAATAACAAAAAGGCATTAAAAAGGTCATTTAAACAATACCTAATTTCATCTCATTGTTATTTTAACTGCTATTTTATGTAAGAAAATACATTTTCCTAAGTAAAATTGCTAACAGCAGACTTGGTTTCTGAGGTATTTATTTCTCTAAGCAATCCACAGAAAGATTTTTTGAATATTCTTTAACAGTACTGAAGTTTCCAAAGACAAAACTCAGCAGTTCCCCATTGTACTTTTCAGACAATAATATTTTATAAACATTTGTCTCAGTTTTTCCCCAGCTAGAACGTATGTATCTGGAAAGATCTGAAGTGTTTAGGGTACTGCAGGAGACCAAATGAGATTCATGAATAATCTTTGTTCTATCTAATGCCATGTGGATATTTTTTTTCAAAATCCAAACTATTAATTTTAATTATTCAGATAAGGGAATCATTGTTATGATTAATAACATATAAACATTTCATTATTTTTCTCTACTATCCAAAATAAACTTCTACATTAGTTATAGAAAATTATTCTTAACAATTACAGAGTTTATTCAATACCTACTGAATTATCAGGCTTCCTCTCATTATATATAAAGATAGACTAGATACACTATGCCAGTAGATAGATTACGCCAGTTTCTAGGTTTATTGCTAACCAAGCTAAGGAAATGTTTAGTGCTCTAATAAATATTTATATTTGTGATTCATTTATTTCTCAGGACTTATTTTTTGAGTTAGAGTAATTATGAGTCACAGGTGCAATTTTTTCTTCCAAATTGGGAAATCTTTTTCCTATGTAAAATAAAATACATTTTCCTAGTTACCATCAAAATAAACAGAAGAGATGTTCAGTCCTTTTGATATTTTATAAAATCTGAGTTATTATTGATAAGTCTAAGATTTGCAAAGCTCTTCCACACTTAAGCTTACTAAAATACTTCATTTGGACCAGACAAAGCTGTTAATTTTTCAAATCAGATCAACCTTGTGGAGAAAAAATATTAAAAATTAAATAAATTATTTTAGCTAAAAAGTAAAGATTCAAATGCAAGCCAGAAACACTTAACAAATATTAATTGAATTGATATCAATGAATTACCCTTGTGCTACAGTTCTGGGGGAGAAAATGTACGACGATTATTTTAACCTGGAAGATGACTCAACATTTGCCCCCACGAGGTTTGCTTATTGTTATTCAGCACAGGTCTCTGGGTTATTTTAGGTTGCTGGAAGATCGAATGGCACAGGTCAGTACAGATAATTCTATATATATCTGTAACAGGTATATACAGAGCAAACTGTATTCCTCTTTCATATATTAAGGAGTCTTGTATTTGTGTTTTTTTTAACATGCATGGTGACTTTTCTAATTTTAAAGCAGTAACTAAAAGGGTATTTCGGTAGACATAAAGCACATTTCAATGTCACCCAACTCAAGTCCTAAAATTATTTCTAATAAGGAATATTAGTTTGGATTTTTACTTTAACACTCAAGAGTTCAAGAAAACAGTGCTATGGTCAACACATTCAGGAGCGAGTTTGCACGCATGGGATAGAGCAGTATTTTACACATATAGTAAGAGTAAAAGCAAGCTGTATCTTGCAGAACAGTAACACCAGAGCAATATGAGATGTGGAACATCACAGGAGAATCTTGGGAGGTTCACAATTGTTCCTATTAGATGGTAGTCACCAAGATGATTAGGGGCTGCAATGAGACATGCATGTACTGGTTGAGAGAGCTGGATTTGTTCAGCCTAAAGAAGGAAAGGTTAAAGGAAGATCTTACTGCTGTCTTCAACTACTCTATGGTTGCAGAGAAGTTGAAACCAGCATTTTCTTGACAGTACCCAACAAAAGAAGGACAATGGATACAAACTGCATCAAGGGAAATTCCAACAAGATATTTGGAAAAAAGAAACTCACAATGCCTGTCAAACACCAGAATAGGCTGCCCAGGGAGTTCTGGATGAAGCCTCAGCCACCTGATTGAACTACAAAGCCAGATCCAACGTAAAAATCAACCTTCTCTGAACAGTCGGTTGCACCAGGTGACTTAGGGAGATACCTTTCCATCTCAGCTATTTTCTAATTCTAGTCTGTAATACACACAGAAGTTTTTCCATCTTCCTCAGACTTTCTGACTACTCCTTCCACATCTTTCTGCTTTCTCATCCAAACCTCAGACATGAAACAACTTCATTAGCTGTATCAAAATGGCCAGAACAGTATAGAATAGTAAATATGTGATCCCTGTGCCCGAGAGGCAGCTCAGGAACAGCTGTGATTACTGACTACAGCTAGGGATCAATTCAATGCATCTTTTGGGTTGAGCTTGTCATGTTCTGAGACCCTACACAAAACTGAATTACCTGCAATATTTCACAGACCATGATACACACATAGAATGTATGTTTATCTCAGAAAGTTTTTCAAGCTGTATTAGCATCTCCCCTGGAAACAGGATGAAAAGGAAAACAAAAAGCTAGAGAGTTCTGCTTTTAATTGTCCAGGAGTAGCAAATCAATTACCAGTGCAGAAGCGTGACATTGCAGTATGAAGTTTGTAACAAATTTGAGGATGCACTTCAAAACTGCAAAGCATAATTACACATACTGATTTCAACATTACAGTTCACACATTACATCAAAGCAATAGTTATATGCATATTCTGTTCACTTTTCTATATAGCAAAGACCCCATATCTTCCATAAGCAATCACCACAACAGTAGAATTTAAGAATATTCTTTTTAAAAAGTCATTTTTGCAGTTACTACATTGAATAAAATGTTATTTTGTCCTTTTTTAATCTAGTATGCATGTTCTAGTGGTAGAAAAATAACTTGAGATTGCTTTAACATATCAGGTTATATTAATGTAAGATTACTGGAGAAGTTCTGCATTTTCTAACCTCTCATGTGGAAGTGTTATGCAAATTATTTGTAAATGTGAAAGCCTCAGGAGCAGGGCTGCATTAACAGGTCCTATTACAAAGGTATCCTCAATAATTTACAATTCAACTGAAGGCTGAATTGGATACAAATTGTTTCTGTCACAATAAATTCTAAAATAAATGCAGAGAGCACCATCTTCTGGAGTGAATGATGCATTTACAACTCTTCACAGTGAAAGCAGAGCATTGAGTTTCAGTTAAATAAATGTTATGTATGCAGCAAGCTTAGCAAATTGGTCTGTGAGCAGGGCAACTAATGAAGCATGGTTTCAAACAGACTCGTGTACTGTGTCTCTGAGCACATAATCTTCCCAACCTTGCCAGCACTAGTGCCTGCCTTCCTCTGCAGCTCAGGAGCTCCTTCAAAGAGGGGTTTCTTTTTACTGGACAATAACTACTCACACTCTGGCTAGTTCAGAGCTCTGTGCGTAGTCAACCAGGACATGTGCTGCTTGGCAAACTGCTCTTGGAATGGCTGAAAGACTGAAAAAAAATGTTGGAGCTGGCCAAAGAATTAAAAAGCTGCTGGGAGTTTAACAAGAAATTCAGGCTAATGGAGTTATATTGGGTTATCAGTCCAAAAGCAATTGGCACAAAGCAGGTAAGCTGCACGCAATTAAAAGGGGAAGGTGATACACCACTTAGCAGCTTTGCAGAAAAGGACCTGGGATCCTGGAAAGCAAGCTGACCATGAGCCAGCAGTGTCCATACAGCAAGGGCAGCCAACAGCATCCTGGGTGACAGCAGGAGTGTTGCTGCCAGCAGGTCAAGGGAGGCAAATTTTACCCCTGCTCAACCCTGGTGAGACACATCTGCAGGGTTGTGTCTACAGCTGGGCTCCCTTGCTCTGAGCTGGGGCTTTCGGCTGCTGTACTGGCAGGGCTTTCTAGAACACCCAGCTTCACAAGCACATATCCTCTCCACTTCTGTCTAAATTCCCAAGTTTTAAAGCAGGCACGGATTTTTCAATCCAAAGCAAGTTTGAGGTTTGCAAAATAAGTCGGTTCTTGAACTATTATTTTTCTTCACATCCTCTCACACAACAAAGATGCTTTTAACAGGATGCCAGTAAAATCATAGTGATATTGTTATGTGGTTGTTTTCTGTTCAGCTATGAGCATGAAATTGGCTATGAGGTAGTTTCAGTTTATCTTCTCCATTAGAGGTCACCACAAGACCATTTATCTATTCAGGATCTGAATGGTTCCCATTTCTTTAGGTCATTAAGCCAGTAGCTAGAAAAAATGATTTTGACATTTTGAGTCAGAAATAGTCAAGTCTAAAAGTTCACCATAACCACTGCTTGTTCCACCTGGACTAACTTTGTTGTAGAATAATCATAGACAAATTTAGACCAATTACCAAAATTGCCGAACGTTGACAATTATGCCATGAAAATTAATGACAAGCCAGATTCCTGCAGAGTAGACACAACTGTAAGATCCTTCTTATACAGACAAACTGCAATGGAAAACTCACAATTTTGTGGCTTCTTCCTACTATTTAGTTCAAATACATGCTTTTTCCTCTGGGAACATGACTGCCCCTTGAAACACTTTCAGTTGCTCATTGAGAAGGACATCTAAACGTGTGTTCCTTCAGAACCTCGATAGGAAATATAAATTTTATAGACCTTAAAGGGTGCAATGCTTCACCATTTCTTTGGTAACTGCCTGAAGGGCAGGCAGAACATTTTCCCTAACTTGTCTTTCTCTCTCACTCAAAACCTATGGGTTTATTTCTGACATAGCTGAAAACCTGCAGTTTGCTACCTCTGTAAAATGACATTGTTCTCCAAACTTCACACCAAAACTTCTTTGCAAGCATAGTGACAAATTTGCTGCTAGCAAGCAAATTAGTATCACAGGAAGAAACAAAAATTCTGTGTACTAGCATGCACTGGGTTTTCCCCTGCTTCTCCCCCATCCAGTACATTACCCTACAGCATTATTTTAGTGCCCTGTGGTGCTGGATGTTGTAGGTAGATGGAACAAAATGTTGAAAAATTATCAGAGAAAGTAGAACTAAATGACTCCCTGACCTCTCAGTGACATGCCATCATGAGATGGTGAGGAATCTGCGTGCAGGCTGAAAGGCTTTTTAAAAGCTACTCAAATGTATTTATATGACATAGTTTTATATTTAAATCCTACCATTTCCTTCCAAGAGTTCTTCATTTTCTTCCAGGGAAAACAAACAAACAGACACACTCAAAACAAGTGTTGCTAGACGGTCTAAATAACAAATAAAAGAATCCATTTGAAAACTATTTCAGAATTGAAATTATGTATGTTTTATTTGGGCTTAATTATATTTTGCACTATATTAGAGCAAGGAGTGATTTTCATATTTTAAAAGAAAGAGGATTTTTGTTTGGTTTCTTTAAAACAGCTAGTACACCATTTGTCATTTAAATGAACAAAATAATGAATTGCAAATGGAGAGAACTCAGTGAAGCATGAGGCCATTTAGCAAAATATTTATACATCCCCACAGATTCTTGTTTCCCTGGAAAGGTTATTTGAGTGTAAACGTGACATTTTGAAATGTGTGACTGCAGTGAAAACTAAATCAATCATAAGTCATTTATCACTTAGTAATGAAATTTAAAGTTTATCTTCATTCCCATTATCATTTAAAGAGGTCTTGTCCCTGTAATTATTAGCTTTGAGTCTAACCTTCCTACTTTTTCCAGGCAATTAACTTTCTTCTTGCTTACATCTGACCTACATAGGGGTCTGTTCTTCTGTAACAAATATATGTTTTAATAAAATTAATAACCCAGTTTCAGTCATTGATATGTCACTGTATTTTTTAAAATGGAATTCCACAGCATTTGGCACATTTACTGTATCTTTATCACTAGCTCTATAGCCTTTGCAGCCATTTCAGGTATCCAGATACATGAACCGTGCTCTCCAGCTTCACAGACCCAATCTAAACTTTACTCCTGCTTGGTCTTCCACTTTAGACAACTGGTTAAATAAGAAAAAAACCAAACCATATTCTGTGTACTATTAGAATAGACTACATGTTTACTAATATGTAATATGCTGTTTCTGTGTTGTTTGAGGTTTCCTAACTTGCATTCATTCCACTTATGCATGCACATTACCAGCACAAATACAGTGGTCTTACAGCTATATTCCTGTAATATTTAAGGGATCTTGTACTATTTCCATACACAAATCAAGGAATCGTTTTCCTTATACCCACCTCCCCCAACAAAGGAAAACAGAAAATGAGCAGGACAACTATGTGCCACCAACCATCTGCTGGACACTTCTACTCCACCAGCTCTCCTATGGGACAACTGTATGTGCATTGGCAGATGGTGCTCGTTCAGCACCATGAACGGAACCTTGGTCAGGACCTTTGACCA
Organism: Aegotheles bennettii; assembly: GCA_013398125.1. Taxonomy (NCBI): domain Eukaryota; kingdom Metazoa; phylum Chordata; class Aves; order Caprimulgiformes; family Aegothelidae; genus Aegotheles; species Aegotheles bennettii. The sequence goes on from VZRW01001316.1 coordinate 1,004,309, forward strand.
GAACCTCCTTCAACACCATGAACAGAACCCCCGGGGTTCTGATTAATCTCATGCCTGATTAATCTCATGCCTGATTAATCTCATGCCTTCGTTGTGCTTGGCCATCAGAGGTGTCCACCTTGCTCTGCAACCTCATGATCAGATAAAGGCAATTCAGTCAAATGTGAGAAACAAAAAATTAGCAATGAGATAAAGACAACTCAGTCAAATGTATTACAAAAAACTCATTTCAGATCACAGACCTAAAGATAATTTTTTTAAAACTGTGTTTTGATTTTTTTAATTGCATTTGTTTAACATTAATTCTAGAAAATATCTCATGTTTGATTGAGTTGCCTTTATCTCATTGTGATTTTTTAGTTTAGGGGTTGTTTAGCCTAGAGAAGAGAAGGCTCTGAGGTCACCTTAGAGTAGCCTTCCAGTACCTGAAGGGGCCTACAGGAAAGCTGGAGAGGGACTCGTGACAAGGGTATGTAGCTATAAGACGAGAGAAAACAATTTCAAAATGAAAGAGGGGAGATTTAGATTAGATGTTAGGAAGAAACTCTTTGTTGTGAGGGTGGTGAGACCCCGGCCCCGTGTGCCCAGAGAAGCTGTGGCTGCCCCTCCCTGGCAGTGTTGAAGGCCAGGTTGGATGGGGCTTGGAGCAACCTGGTCTGGTGGGAGGTGTCCCTGCCCATGGCAGGGGTTGGGACTGGGTGAGCTTTAAGGTCCCTTCCAACCCAAACCATTCTATGATTCTATGAAATGTAACTGAGCTACTGAGTAGTCTGGGAATACAAAAACCTGGAAGTGAAGTGGTTGCATGTGTGTTTAATCCTATTCAGTAATTACACTTAAATACAAAACCAGTGAGCTTATCTATTTCAATTAGTATTTCTCCAGACAAGGGTTCTTTACTGCTATATATTTATACTAGATCTTATGGCAACATGCCCTAGGCTAGGTTGGCCTTTGAATACCAACAAATAAATATAATTATTCATAATTAGAAAAACTTTGGACTTATTTAAGAGCTCTTCACGGTTACGCGGGTTTTCATTTGTTCTGCTTTTAAATATAATTTTGTGTTAATAATTTAAAAACATTATAGACGTAAGAAACCCTCTCTAACAAATTATCTGGCATTTTATACTTCCATAAAACACTCGAGGGTGCCCATTACTGTATGATATCAGCATGCATACTGAACTCAATGTAGGTGAGCTGGGTTAATATTATGCTTCAACAGCACCCCCTGGAGTGCCTTATTGCTTAAATGATGGAAAGGTCAGACATTTACAGCACATTATCATGTTCCACAGAACAATTCCATATTATCATTCTCTGTTACCTCATCCTTTTGGGAAAAGTGGTTGTGAGGAAAAATAACAAACATGATTCAATTAAACCAGCTTTGTTAAAGTGCTAGGATGCAGCATAATCTTGTAGTTCTCTTTGGGCAGTGAGTAAGGTCACATCCCTTGCATATAGTGTTAGTAAAAATTACCTGCCAGAAGAAAATTCAGTAAAACCTTCAATCAACAATCTAACTAGATATAATATTAATATCTGAAGCTCCAAGTGCTGCCCCTGGTCAGGAAGCTCTGGTGCAAGGGCACAGGCTGGTGCCTGCCTGGCTGGGAGGGGACGTGGGGGCCCTGGCAGACACAAGCTGAGCATGAGCCAGCAGCATGCCCTGGAAGGTGTCCTTATGGGGCAGGGACAGGACATCAAGAGGAAGGATTATCTCCCTCAGCTCAGCACTGGTGAGAGCACATCTGGATACTTTGTCCAGTTCTTGGCTCCTCAGCAGAGGAAAGATCAAGCGACTGGAGCGAGTTCACAGGGGGCTTCCGAGCAGACCACAGCTGGAGCACTCACCATGAGAGCAGAGGCTGAGGCTCTGGGACTTGTTGGGCTTGCCTTAGGGGAAGCACGAGCAGCTTTCAGTATCTAGGAGGAGTAACTGAGAAGAGACAGTCAGTGTTTTTACAAAAGGAGTTAAGTTATAGAATCGCATAGAGGAAATACACAAAAATGAGTAATTCATTTTCTTAGGGGCTTCGTATTCCCCTAGAACATGTTCCTAAAGTAGCAAAACTTAGAAGAAATGATCTGACATATTAGCATGTGTTTTTGCACACACACACATTTCTTCTTAAGGAATTGGCATTTTCCCCAAATGATTAAACATTTTTTCACAGACTGAACAGCAGTACTAGCAAACAGAAGGCAGATACAATGCAAGGAAACATTCTGCAGTGATTCAAGAACCAGAAGCAGACATTTTTCCTCTTCATTTTTCATCATGAAATCAGCAGTGCTCTTCAGATTGTCTTACTCCCAAAACTCTTTGTTAACTTTATGCTTGCTCTTCTAGATGCTGATATTGCTTTCCTCCTCAATTTATCTGCCTTGTCCTTTACTCTCAGTAAGTCTTTTATTCCATCATATCAAATCAACTGAAGGTTACTGATGCAGCAACCAGTTTTCTCCCTCTATTTCACAGATAATATCGAGAGGGACAGAAAGGAATTACTGTGATGCAAGGACAGAAGAGGCATTCAGCTGGTTTGAATTGCTACCAAAGCCATCTACATTTTTGCTCTGGAGATCAAGTAGCTCATTTCAGAAACAGATCTTTTTATTGCAAAAGTCTATTTGTCAAAGGTAGCCAGCATCTATATTGCTTATTGAGGGTTAAAGGTCCAAAGCACTGTTTATTAGTGTTATTAGCTCTTAGCTCTTTAAAATTTCGTTCAAACAAATAATTAGTACCTTAATGTAAAAAGTTTTTTTTAAAGATGTTCAGCAGTTTTTGTATTTAACAGGAATACAGTAGCTTCTAGCTATGATATGAACAGAAGAGCACAGAAAGGTCAAGTGATTAAAACAAAACATTAGTAGAAAGTAGATTATAATTTTGGTCATACAAAATAGTATTCAACCCACTTTTTTTCCCTACTCACTGTGTATTAGGTGCATTCTGTGAGAGCAGGGATATTAGCCCTTCACGGAGAGCAGGGGAGAGTGCTGCCCCATCTGTAGTGTCTACTCCAGGCCACATCTGCCCTGCCTTCCCTCACCCATGAGGAATGCTCCTCACACTGGCTTCTACTCAACCCGCATAGCACACAGGAGAGTTTTGGTGCTTCCCAGGGTGATGTGTGGTGCACAACAATCAAAGTACTGGAACACTTAGGAAAAGAGATGATGTGGAAGGGAGATGATGAGAGGGAGAATGTGCAAGAACACAGGAACACACAAATCCTGGCTTCTCTAGCACTATTCCATGCCATATACAAGTAGCTGATGTTCAGATCAAGTCTGTATTTAAGGCTTCCTTTGTCAAGTACTTTTTGTTCAGTGTCAAAACAATGAATGAACAGAAAAAATCTTTTTTACCATTCTCTAGTCTGTTTTGTTCATTAGTTCAGCATCAAATTCCACTGGATTAAAAAGATATAAAATATAGAACCTGTATGAAAACTATACTTGTTCTAATAAAAACCTTAAGGTATCTATGGTGACTATCATGGAATCTGTTTTACATTCTATAGCTACAGCAAAAAATAAGTAGAAAACAAATGGTTTTTTATTTGTTTGCCTTTGCTGCCCTCAAGATTTTGGTGAAAAATTCTTGGTCAGGGAGAAAAAAGCCTTTATTACATGCCATGAGAAGAACAAATATTCCTGCAAAGTTTAACTGCATTTATTGCAAAAGTATCTCAAACTTAATTAAAATTCTAGCTTTAAAATATTGAAGTATGTCATTATTGTGAGCTGAGAATTTGAAACTCTACATATTAATGTCTCATTGTCAATTCTGAAGCCTGACCTGTTAAAATCTCTAGCTTTAGTTGGCTTCTATTCCTACTGGAAAATATGTAGCTCACTTAAAAAAAGTGTCTTACTAATCTGTTTGGCTAATTTAAATACAAGGCAATCAGGAATTACATTAAAAAAAAATCTGCTTTGTGGGGAGAAAACTGCAAGTTATCATGGCCAAAAAGAATGGAGAGAGAACATAAACAGAAGTGACTGTATCACAGTTTCTATATATGGAAACAGGGTGACTCCTCACCAATAAGTTTTACATAAATATCTACACTGCCAGATCACTCAAAGTTTACTCAAATATGAGTAAACAGAATTCAAACTCCATCAAGATTACTATATGTGATTTTTCACAGATGTTGGTATCTTCCCCCTAGCCTCCACTAAAACAAATTGATTATAAAGTGAATTCTCATTCTAATGGAGGCAGAAGGACAGCAGGACCTAGACCAGACTGCTTTTTTGGTCTAGACTTTTCACAGGCAGCTAGATAGCTAAAAACAGCTTACAGTTTTCTTCTTTTCCACCACGGCTGTTATAATCACAGGGAAGAGTGCAGAAGCACAGCCTTTATTCTTACGGAGTTAATTTAAAACGAAAGCAGGAAACAGTGAACAGAAAGTCCACATGCTAAGTTTTTGAAAGGGGTTCTTGGCATGAATCCCTTTTAACCCTGCAGTAAATCTGAATACTGAGATGACAATTCAGGGGTAGTTTTGAAGATCACAGCTGCATAAAACCTGTTAGAGGTAAGAAATCATTAAAAGCTTTTGCCTCCAAGAAGTGTTTTGTTTTACAGGATAAGTTGTACATAGAAGAGCTAGGAAGGCAACTGTTCCCTCTGTAGCTACAAATTAAAAAAACAACAACAAAAAAGCAGTAAAGATTTCCACCTGCAGTTATTTTTGAGAAAAATTATAATGTGCTTAATGTTAAATAAGATAGGTGTGTTTTCAGAGGTACAAACAGAAGCCACACCAACTACTCTGACTACCTTCTCATAAACTAGTTTCTCTGGACATACTTTCAGCCACCTACCAAAGGTCTTGCAGGTAATCTAATAAAAATTCTGGATAATCATTTGCTTTGTATCATTAAAATGAAATGGGATAAACTGAGACCGAGCTTTGATGCTGTCTACTCCAAACTAAAAATCACATCTATTTGCCAGTCATTAATTTATAGTTGAAGAAAGAAAGAGTCACATTAAACACAGGGAAAGGTAAGATAATAGTGAGCATTTAGTGTGAGAGAGGCCTCTGTGAATAAGGAATGAGTTTTCCTTCAATTCTTAAAGGGTCGCAGGTCTCAAACTAACACTGTTCAGACTCTATAGTGGAAGGATCCCTCCACCACCAGGAGTATTAAAACAGCATAACTATTTTCACATTACTTACTGATCAGAAAGTAAAAAAGTCTTACAAAGGACCATAATTTGCCTTTTCCCCTCACAAACTTCTTTCATACCATGCACATTAAACAGCTTGCCATTGCTCCAGTAGCCGCTAGATGCCAACAGAGCTTAACAATCTAACACACTTTGCTTCCTATTTCAAATGAGATGCAAAGAAATAGACTTGCAGCTATCTTTGATACACACATTTGTATTGATATATGCTTAAGCAAATGTGTACTTCTTGGCTCCGTACAAAATCCAATCCAGTCCAAAATCCAATCAACTTAATGTAGTGAGAGAACAGTAATAAAGCACCCAGAAACACTGCCAAGTTCACACGTGCACACGTAGCTAATCGTGTTGTAAATATCATTACTAAAGTATCATCTAAGCTGCCAGCAGGTGTCAAAATAAGCTGCTCTTCCTTGCCTGGGTGGGAAATGAACCCGACAGAGTGTTTGCATTTGACTATGAAAAGGCTAGGATAATTCCTCCTTTTCCTACTTCAAGATCTGTGCAATTTTGTACAATAAAAGGCAATGAGAAGAGCTGTGGCAGATTTGCCATGACCTACATAGCTTATGCAAATGGCACACTGGCACTTCCCATGCTTTCTCTCCTGAGCACCTCACTTCTCCACGACACATTCATGTCTTGCTGGGGTACCTTTGTCTACTCTGAACTGAGAGATAGACCTGAAGATTATTTTTACTATTGTGCCAATCAGGGAAGCTGGAAGGAAGAGAAATAGAATTTTCACTATGAGAAGGAAGAAAAAAAAGGCTGAGCACTCCTTCATTATGACAGCAAAGGGGAGGCTCAAACTTATGTTGCCAGGGACTAGAAGATTAATGACCCTTTTTCACTTTGAAGTTCACCAGCCTAAATATCAAGATGAGCACATTCTCTGATGACAACCTCTCCCTCACAATGGCACCAGTTCAACTGATGACAAACCACTCCAGATCCAACTGATGGCAACAGATGCCTCACCTGCCAACTGAAGTTAGGAGGCCACAAAAACCACCCAGTATATGTCCTGGCTTGAATCTCCCTCCATATTTTGATGACTTCTTTTTAAAGCGTTCGATTCTGAGCAAAAATATTCCTTCCCACACCAGATCAAGTTCCAGATAGGAAAATTTTGCCAGTCATTAATTTATAGTATTTCTAGAGGCACTTCAAACTGTGCAACTGCTACATGAGAAACCTAGAAGAGATTGGTAATGCTTCTAAAATGGGCTTTATCACTCTGGTTTGTGTAAAAAAAATAAATTGCACCAGCATGAACTACAATAGCTCCAAGAGAAAGGAATTTGGGATTCTTCACTATACTGCATTTACTTTAGCATCCTTGAAGGTGAAGGTTTTGACAAACAATATCTAAGCAGCTTTTCAGAATACACATTGATTCTAGAAGAGAGAACACTGGTAACTGTGGCACAAGATATTAACTTCCCCGAAAGGAAACCGGAATGTGTGACAGAGAGGAAGAAAACCAAAAATAAACCCAAGAAAAGCAAACAAATATCCCAAAAAGTCTCTTAAAACAGCACAGTATAAAGAATGAACATATTTAAGTATCCAGAAGATCATGACAGGAATTGGAAGAAGGGGAAAAGAAGCAGTGATGGAAAGCAGTGGGTATTGCAGTGACTGGTCTTTGCCAGAGACTACAGAACACTTATCCCTTTAATGAAAATCTGACAAATATGGGGAGCTACCATCAGCATGTCCTACCTATAGTATTTGTACTCCTACGCCAGAAGAAGAGTCTTGATCCTGCCAAATGGAAGGGCAAAACTGTAGATACAGCTTCAGAGGCAGCTGCACCACCCAGAAAAGAAGGCCACACCGTTTGGATTGAAATTCAGTTGCTGGATTCTGCTGCAGTAACACAATTGATCAGAGCCCTGGCAAGATGAGAAAGTTAGATCCCTTGGTGCATAAACACACATGCAGCTCTATTTGTACATATCTGTATATATAAATATATTTATATGTATATTTTTCTAGTAATGCATCTCCTTCCAGCAAAGGCCTTATATGGTGTTGATAAAACTTCTCCTCGGGGCATAATTTCCATCTTCAAACTGTCACAAACAAAATAACTGTTCTGTTATTAGTGTTCACACACAAGGCAAAAAGCAGAGTGGATTATAAACTCCCTCCCACATCCATAAGTATAGATGGCACAGGATGAGCTCTATAAATTCTCTCTCCTGTCTCATTGTCTTCCTCTGAATCACTAGACCGTATGTGATTTTGCACTTGCCATATATCATTTCTGAATGACCAAGACTGGCAGAGTAAATTTCATTTTTATATGTCTTTTAACTATTTTATGAATTTATGTGTGCATGCCAGTCAAACTATAATCAGAGAAAAAGACACTTATTTTAATTATATTGTAAAAGACTAATTTTATAGTCGTGTAAAACTGCTAGATTTCTCAAACAGCTGTATAGCATTGCATAATCTGTAGTTTCATCAGGCAATAAACCTTTCATGTGCAATGTGGTACACAGTAAATTATACCAGGAATGCAGGTTTGGAGAATAACAAGTTGACACACACAGCATGAAAAAAGAAGCACGTATGTATTTCTAGCACAAATCCAATCAAACTTCATAACATTCAAGAAACTTACTCTAGTCTTCCTGAGAACTATCCCATGTAAAATAGATGATGATGAATCTTTTAACATGCACAGTGTTTATGAAAATGCTGTACAGTTATTGCTGTGGATATTAACAACAAATATAACTGTGAATGCTTGTCTTTTTCTCCTCCACTGTGCTGATGATCCCAGTGCATATGAACTACAAAATACTGCAGGCACGATGCTGGAAGGTACTAAAAAACCCTGTCCCTCTCTCCTCTCCACGTTGCTGCTCACAATTAATAAACAGATCTCAAACAGGTCTAGACAGCTTCCCAAGAAGAAAACTTTTGACACCTTAGTACACATCACATGGAAAGGCAATGCAGAAAAAAAATCTGTCAAAAGAAGACACCTACACTGATGTAAGGTCTGATAGAACTTCTACATCCACAAATTACAAGTCTTACAACATAGATAAAACTCCTCTTCTCAATCATTGCTCTTCTCAAACTGTCAGGTGTCTGGCTGAGATTATTCCTTGTAAGACTGCCTGAAAATTAGCTCATAAAATTATGCAACTGCTCTACTTCAATAGGTCTCTTGATGAGCAGAAGGAAAATACAGATTCAGATTCCAGTGTGTCCAGTGCCAGTAGGATAAAATCATACAATCAGGTTTGCTTTGCTTTTCCCATCATAAAAATCTTGGAAACTTCATACACAAAAAGCAAAACACAAAAGGACTGCATAATCATCAAACTTCATTCATTGCATTTGTTGTTCTAAATGAGTAAGATCAGCTTAGGCTTCCACTCACCCTCCCCTTCTTTTCTAAAAGCCACAGAAAAAATAAGATTTAAGATGAGTGGCAAGGAAGAGCAGACACTGAAAGGCCAGGGTTGTATCACTGTCTCTTACTCATTACTTAAATATCTGTCATTGGGAGAAGAAAAACGGCTCACAGGAAAGAACCTCTCCAATTTAACTTGTCCAGTTTTACGTTTATAAAGAGCAATATGACAAAGTGCAACCAGAATGAGCTGCGTATTCTGCTATATAACTTTGAATGTACATAAGGAAGCTGCTGTCACGACAGAAAAGGATTCAGGATTTCAAAATTACAATAGACAATACAATTTTTTTTCAAATTTCTTCTAAAGGCACAAACCAATCACAATCTGAAATGGGTCTGGAAGAAACTTCATTTAAGGTTATTATTGTTCATTATGAACTCTTTGTTTTTTTCTGTGGAAGAGCTGATACCAACCACTATTAGATGGAGAAGAACGGCCTAGATTGTTACTGGTGCATCTGTGGTTTACATGACCTCATTGTACATAAAGTCAGCATGATTTTTTTTCTGAAACCAGCAAAATACTGGGCTTTTTTCCTGCTTGCATTTTGGATGATAACTGTAAGATGAGCCAGCTTAGAAATATCTATGACAACTGTGAAATTGGCATCAAAGTATTGGAGGAAATGAAATGCAAACAATTTGAAAGGCACAGGATTTTCAGCTACCTTTTAAGAACTCTGCTTTGTTTGCTTATGACATCTTCAGTTATCACTACATGTTTAAAGACCAACGTTTACTACACTTCCATGAAGATTCTTTAAGATGCTCTTTATTAAGTAATCTTTATTTTAGTTGTATTAACATGAATTATTGAAGGTTTGAGAGTGCCAAAGAACACTCTTCAGTTGTGGAAGCAAAAGAAGTGCCAGACTAGAGACTAGGTAGACCTAGTGATGAGAAAGTACTAAAAAGCATTTAGAAATTTTGCATACAAACAAAAAACCTTGTGGACAAAAATCTGGATTTTTGAGGTGTATGAGAAAATTTGGACAAAACTGATTGCTTTTACAAATGATACAAATATACCTTCTCTGCTGAGCATCTATTGAACATCAGTGTGATCAAAGATACACCCACTCTGAATAAAACATACACCTTGAACAAATTTCCCCTTCTCCCAAGAGGCATTTAAATTTGTTTGTAGTGAGAGCATTTAGAGCTCCATCCTGTATTTCCACACCAGATCGAAACTAGTAAGGATATTTAATTTATTTTTCCCATAAAAAGTCAAGAAAGAGATCATTTGAAGGACAAAATTCTGGAAAAAATATTTTTAGATTTGTAGTAATTGTGACATAGAAACAGAATCAGAAAACAAGTGAACTAGTGAAATGCATGTTTGTACTCTAAGTATGCATTTACAGAAATAAAAAGGCCCAAACATCAATTGCAAAAAAAATAACATGCAAGGTGAAGGCTATTTGAGAAGCAATTTTGTTACAACACATGGGGTTTTAAAGTCAAAAGACAGACAAGTATTCCCCTCAAAACACCACAGAAAAATCTGGCTAAATAAGGTAATTTCATGGTTTGATGAGAACAAGGGCTTCACAAACATCCCATCATACTGATTTGCACAGCCTGTGCTGAAGCCCAGCCTAGCTGAAGCTAGAACTGCTGAGAACATTCAGGCCAAGAATTAAGAAGGGAGGAGACATCTGCAGTAATTCGAACGGACATTTTCTGACAGTTTAAATTCCTGCAGCACTCAGTACATTTGATTTGAAAAGGCAAACCAGAGGTCGTGCCTTCTTTATTAGTTCCCATTTTTTCCTTAGTTTTAGCAGCACAAGAAATCATTTCTCATACAGATAAGATGTACAATTATATGGAATCTTCGAGAGCCACTGTTGGTTTTAGCTCACTTGGCTCACCAAGATTTTGTTATCCAACTGATATCAAGGACAGATCTAAACTAAGATCTGAATTCATAATTTGATCAAGCTGTTAAAAGTACACTGAAATTTTAAAACTAGCTATTGCTCAAGAAAATATTAAGATTGATACTAAAATTATATTAATATTACTTTAAATTCTAATGATGAGACACGACAGTCAGCTTATTTTATCTACAACATATGCAATTTATACTCCAAAAGGAAATCAGTCTGATGGCTAAACAGCACATAGGAAAAGCCATCTGTGCAGATAAGGATTTCTTCATTTAAATGATCACAAAAATGACAGCCACTGAACTGTCTTTGTACACATCAGGAATTATCAGAGACATGTTCAATCATGCTCTGCAATGCTGAACAATGCAGTTGTTTTTACATGAACCAGGAAGATTTACAGCTTGCGTTTAGTTCTCATTTTCATTTCTCAAAAGGTACTAAAACAGGAGAGATCATTGTACATAAGATGAAGTGCCAGTTTAGGGAGAAAATCTGATGAAATGGTAACAAAAGAGGGCCTTTACTAACCAGAATGTGGTAAGAAAAATACTTCAACAATAATGCCAACAATTTGTTAAAACTAACTCATAAGAGCTGTTGAACTGGAACCTGATACTCGGCTGACAGTAAATGCGACGATGCTTAGGAAAACAGTGTCTTCTGCTGAACTGTTAAGAGATATGTCAGAAACTTCATTGCTTACCCAACATTACTGGGTAAGTGCAGATAACTTAAATAAATCATGGAATTTTCCAAAGTTTCCTAAGATTTCTTGCCTATCCCTGCTTCAGTTTATTACACCAGCTCAGCTTAATCTTAGTAAGTTTTTGACCAATTGGACTATTTCAACCAGATTTGGCAGAGCAATAAAGACCCCAAACGAGAACCAAATTCCCACAGGGCAAGAAGAATACGGACATCACACATGTTTTGGTAACAGACACTGACCATAAGGACACAATGATCCCCAAGGGCAGAGCCACTCTTGTCCTCTGTCCAGTGACAGAAGTTATAAACTTGAGGAGAAGAATGGAGAGAAGAAGAGAAGGGAGGAAGAAACCCTGGAGGTCGTAGAGCACATACCCATAGGAAATGGGACTCTGTGGATTCAACTCCTTTTGGAACAATGTTCTGTCTGCTAGCATGTGAATAAACTACAGCTGACCTTCAGAAAGAATGCTTTGGGGGAGCAGAAGACATGGCATCCAAGTGAAAAGATATCCCATGAGAGCTTCGTATATCCTGAAGCAACACAATATATGAGATACAAGCAAGTACATTGTTTACTGCTTCCAGAAATGGAGGAAGAACACATTAAGGGGGAAAAAGAATAGTAAAACTTCAGAGAAACTAATATTGCTATTTCATTTCACTGAAATTATTCACTCTGATCCTCTGCACCTAGAAGCTTAGATTGAAGACTATGCCTAAGATAAAAAGCCAGTTTGAAAAGAGCGAGGGGAAAATCACATGCAGGCCAGCAAATAACAAATTCTGAGTAAAGAAAAACTATTTAAAGAATGGAATGTGCCACAGTAAGAAATAAATAAATAAATAAATTCTGTAACTCAGATTAATAGAATTTATGTAAGAAAATGAGACACTGAACATGCAGGAGGAAATTGATATTTTTTTCCCTTAAAAATAAGCAAACAAAAAAACCAACAACAGAAGAACAGCTACACTCTGGAGTGTTGGATAGCTTACAGTGTCAGTGGGAAACAAAGTCTATTAATTTTCAGCATGTTACTGCTTAGCAAAATCCAATTACCTTATCACTGGTACCAAAGCGAAGATGTCAAAAAAGAACATAAATCAGCTACACTGGCAGTTGAACAGTTGAAAAAGAAACATCACAAAGATCGTGGTTAGTGATTTGGGAAACAAATGATAATTTCAGAACGTTTGTAAACACTTGGAAGAGTAAACGTAAAAAGATTTTGAAAACTGCTGATGAGAAGTCATCAAAACGAATTCTCAAGTTATATAAACTACATCTATTCCCCCTGATTTGATAGCACCGCAAGGAAGGGACTTAGGAAAAGGATACATCTTCAAAAGAGGAAGAAATGCTGACAGCAGCATGTAGGGGTCTCTGTAAGGCACTTTCAGCTTTTAGCATCTCACACACACGGGAGGTAACTTAGCACAGAACATACAGCTCATTGCTCACAGAAACATGCTACGGTTAGAAATACACCCAAATCAAATACAAACCCAAACATTCCAGTCTATAAACAGTCTCTAATTTTGCAGTGGGTTATCTCTAATTTTGTAATGGGTTGAAAGAAAAGTAGTGATTCAAAAATGAATGTTTGAGCTACTGACACATATTCCAGCACTGCTATTTGGACCAGTCTCTTGTGGAAGAAAGCTGGTATTTGCCTCTGCTATTAAACAAGTTGTGTCATTAATTTCCCTTTTTAATTAATCACTTACATATCCCTAGATTTTTATCTTGAAAAGTATGTTAGGATTGTATGTTAGGATCCAAAGCACTTGAAGTGTTTACGTTAAGATGTAAGAGAAAATGATGACATGATACTACAAATCAAAATACCTATGGAATTAAATCATAATCTCTCCAAGTTCCAGAAAAATTTCAGAAGTTATATCTGGATGTCTGCATCATCTGTCTTGAGCTCCCCACCACAAGGAAGCCCTGCAATACATACAACTTCCTATTTATTCATTGACTGCCATCCTTATCCCTGGAGAGGCAAGCAACAGGAGTCAGTCTGTGTGCAAAGAGTATTCAAGTGCAAGATGCCACGACACATTTTGCTCACATTGATGGAGCTGTGCTGAAGCAATGAGAATCAGGACAGATTCTCAGATAACTCAGAACAACTCCACCAAGATCTCAATCTCAACTTAGTACAGATTTTTTTTCTCCCACACAATATTCAGTTTACTCCTCTCGTTAAAGAATCATTTGCCTTTATGTTTCAGCTGTGCTACAAGCTCAATGTAAAGGTGTAGGATGGCCCTGGGAAAGTCCTGGACTGGAGTCCCGGGGTCAGTGGCAGACAGGAGCTGGGTGCAGGGAGGCACAGTCAGGGATGCAAGGAACGGGATCACGGGCAGAAAAACAGATGGGAGTCCTCCCAGGACACCAGCCATGGGCAAAGAGAGCTTCACCCTCGTGATCCCTCAGAATTAGAACAGCTTATTGTTCAGTTCATTTATTGCTGTTCTAGTTTTAGAAGGCTACCAAACCTCTGCATCCAAAACAGTGCTATGGGATCACATAAAATTTTTGGGGTTTTTTAAAATTACTTTCCAGTCTTCCCTCAACTCCCAAATGATTGAATTAGAGCATATTTTGCACGTTTTTCATTCACAGGCAATTAAAATATTTTTTTCCACCTGAATTGTTTCCTGCAATCCCCAAAATTCCAGATTTCATTTCAGAAAAGCGTACCTAGGAGAGTAGGATATATAGCAAAATATATATAAGAAGGTAGAAAATACCTTGTGATGTGGAAAGCACAGTTGAAGGAAAGCTATGAGTCTGTGCTGCTGAATTTTAGATAACCTCAGGGACACAGTTGTCAGCACAGGCTCATCAAAGTTTTTTACTTCTTTTATTATTCTTTTCTAAAGTGTAGATTGCAAGCAAAGATGAGGAAAAGGGAAAGTCTGTGTACTGTGACTGTGACACAAAAAGTGCTTTTTATTTTTCTATTTGTTTTAATCCATGACCTATACAATTTGATCTGCAAGATAGAATAGGAGCTTCTTTTATTCAGCAGAAATTTAATCTCCAAGGATAACCATGGAGCAGAGTATGTATATTGCGAGAGACCAGTGGAGTCACACTAGATGTATCTAAATTAATAGGAATAAAGTAGAATAGAATAATTGAACTTCAGGAGAGAATTATTCTAGTTCAGTAACCTTTGTATTATGTTCCAAGGGAAACAAGTCTTATTCACATAGCTTAAATTCAAAGTGATAAACTGCTACAAAATTGTACTGTGTACTTGATTTTCAATAGATAAAAGAGTACACGTAAAGACTCTGAGTAATAAACTTTCTGGTTGTTATAAATTTATTAAAATATTAGACACAGTGAAAAATGGAGAAAAAGGTCTTTTTTAATATTCTATTCATCAAGTACTATTAAGTGTCACATCAGATGTTTGGAGCTTTCTAAGAGATCAAGTGTTTCAGCTTTTCAAAAGGAGGACTGTTGTGTAATGTTAGTTTGAGAGAGAGACAAAGAACTAAAACCCACTTCCATTCAAGTATTCAATTGTCTTTCAATTCTTCTTGTTCAAAAGTTATATTATATATATATTGTTTGCTTTTTGGGG
>VZRW01001316.1:1019213-1109898 GCA_013398125.1 Aegotheles bennettii
GGTGGGGGGGTGGGGGGGGGGGTCTTGTAAAGAATATAGGAGCAGCTTCAAACACTTTCTTAAATACCCAAATCAGTTGAGAGCTAAATCCTTGACTGCAGACTTAGATGCCTTAACAACAGGACTTCATCAGTCAAAATACCTGGAGGAGAGAAAGAATGGTGGTGCAAAATGGTGCTGATTAAATTGGCCAATAAGGAACACTGAAAAGAGGCTATTTCTGAAATTCCACTGTTATTCCAGCCATGGGTGCAAACTGAATTAAGTGACTTCTTGAGCCTAGGAATCGGGGCCTGAATCTCCTCCTCTGTTTTACTCCTAAATTGTTCTTTGGTGAACATCATTTGGTTGATCAGTCTCCTTCTTTCAAAACAGAAAAGTTCACGGCTAGGAACAGATTGATCCAGTTTCCATGATTTTGATAGCCTGAGGATCAAAAATGGTATTTTTGATATGATGTGGTTTTCTCTCCAAACAACTGTCCATCTCTGAAGCTGTGCAAAGGAGTGCAAGATGCACAAAACCGAAGGAAAAGGTGTGATAGTATCTCACTGTGTGGCACCTTACTCCCTTTTCCAAAGCTGTATTTTATCTGATAGCATTAATTGTGCCTTATTAATTGTGCTCTAACCTTGCTCCAAGAGAAGACCACTGTCCCCTCCTAGGGGTAAATACTTTTAACCCTTTAACCAGGTTAAGGGATAAATGGGCAAATGGATGCTTACAGACAGTTTGCAGCACTCCCAGGCTATATTATCTCTTGTTCCAACTCTCAAGCAGTCAGCATAAGCTCCTCTTCAGCTTCAGGTGCCGCTTGGCAATGAGTACTTCACGCCTCAATACCAAGTTATATGAAAAGTGCCAGAAATCTTCATATTGCCATCTCCTTTCCTACTTGATCCAGAAATCACTCATTGCAGAGCAACAACTAACCTGCCACCACTCCATGTGTACTGAATCCAAACCTGGCAGTTTGCTTCAAACAGAATATGCAGAGCCAGCTCCAAATTTTCTTCCAAAATCATTATGCTTTTAATAACATTATATAATTTCAAAGTTTTTATGGGTACAGGAACAGAGAAAAAAATGTTTCATATTCTCCCATCTGGATGTCAAACGTCTATTCAGCATCTATTCAGATGCTATCCTAAAATTTTAAGTTAATGCCCGATTTGAGTCTTCTTACAGCACAAAGTAGTACCCAGACGTGGGAGGCCAGGCAGTTGGCCAGGCACAGCCACATGCAAATACTTGATCTGTAATTGCAATCAAGACATTTTCATGCATATAACTATATACAGACACACCAGTGAAAAACATTCACTTTACCTTAGACTGAAATATTATCAGGTATGACACATCAGGCTGGTCATTAAAGTAGGTGTTTTAACAGAAACTCATCAGAGCCAAGTGATTTAAGAGATTTCTGCTGTGAGGGGCTTATAGTAAGATAAAATCCTCTTAAGGAATCAAAAGGCTCTGTGCCATAAGTGATGATGCATCTCCAATGTGATTTAAATACAAGTCTTACAAATCCTTTTGTGGCTGAAACCCCCATGTCATCACTTTCAGAAGTTATAAAGCTCTGGTTCCCTGCACAAACTCCCTCAGTTTCATTAATTTACATTTGTATAAATTTCCCTCTGCTTTTCAATCACATGTAATGCTCACTGTTTTTATATAAAGCCTGTGTAAAGTTGCAGTCAGCTGTTGTGCTCTCCCATTGTCAGCGACATCTGCCCTTCAGAGGTAGATGAAATGGTGTTTGCCTGTAGCAGCATTAGGATCTTTCGGGAGGCAAAGCACTAAAATGTATTGCTATCCTCCTCATAATGCATGAGAGACACATTTGCACATTTACACTACTCCAAATCATATTCCTTCCTCATTTACCACTGTAAAACTAACTCGCATATTTAAAAGTGAAAAATGTAAAGCACAATAGAGCATTCAATAAATTCAACACAGAAATGAACAGTTAGTGTTTCTCATTAGTTTTCAGCATTTGCTGCATTAGAAAACAATAAACAGCTGTATCTGAAAATACCATTTTTCTCCATGTTTAGTAAAAACTTCTGTACTCATTTTCTGAGCTGTCATTTCTACTCAGTCATGATTCCTGGGAAAGGAATAACTAATTTGGAAGAAGGGAAAGGAGCAGTGAGTATCTCCAGCAGACCCCTTGGAGGTAAAGGAATGTATGCAGTACCACGTCAGTACATGGATGATCTTGTGGCTGAGGTAGATCGGTGGAACAAGCCAGCTGGGGAGGTTGCCCAAGCAAGTGGTTACCTCCACTTGCACTGGATTCGGAATCTTGGCATTAGATTGGCTGGAATTTCTATCTGATATGGATGTACTCCCATGAACTGGGGACTAGCAGGAAAACTAGTCCAGCTGCAGGCTGTGCTCCTACATATTTAATGTGGGAAATGCCAAAGTATTTCAGAAAAGTGGAAGACAATTTAGATGTAATTAATGAGACTTAGCTGGCCTGCTCTTTGACTCAACTGATCCTGGAACACTTGGGCAAATTTACCTTAACATCTGATTGTGCATAATCTGATGTATAAAAACCACCTACTTGCTTTTTTGCTTGTAATTTTGTTTCAATTCTTAGATGCTCCTTCCCCAAAACAGCAAGAGACCTTGAATTTGTGTGAATTATGTGGGGACTTGGTGAATGTCACCCATTCCCATTCAGTGTGCTCAAACTAATGAAATACTAACGAGGCAGCGAGTTACACCTAACAATATGATACCAGACTGTATCAAATGGAGGTTAAAGAAATGATGAATAAAATCTCTTTGAGCTGAATATCCTTACAGTGCCTCCTGAAGCAACCATTGCCAAACACATTTAAACCCATGCATTATTAACCAGCTGCCTCTTGGGAGACATGGAGTGTTCACGTTCTGCACAGGATGCCATTACATACCAACTGCCTTACATGGCACTTGGTCTTTACATCTTGTAACTTTAAAATATAACTGGCTGTAGATGAAAATCTATTTCTGCAATGCCAAGACATTCGTATTCCAGTGCAGAAGTGACAGTTCAATACAAAAAGGGCATGTATACCATTATGCACCAGCTGCCTCATCTAGCTGTTTGCAACTGCAAAATACAATAAAGCTCTTTATTAGACGTGGAAAAATGAGATTAGAATCTGGTCAGTTTTATGCCTAAAAGAGTCCTCCTTGTAACTGCAGAGAAGCCATAACTTGTAAGCATTCCTATCCAGAGCACTGACTGGGAAGGTCATTTTAAAGAGGTCTCTGCTTGCTTTGAAACATAAATGCTCTCTATTCTGGGACCTTTATTAGATTTGGTGTGTGGCCAGGGGAACAAAATATTCAGAGTTAGTACACTGGGAGAGGAGGATAGAAGGACAAGAGAAGACTATGGTACCACCCCTCCCACCTAAGACACCATCCCCAACCAACAAAACCCCACAAACCCCAAACATCTACTTTGCTTAAGTTTGGCAGGTGGGGATGGAGGGTGAGAATCAGGAGGCAGAATGAGTAGAATGCATATATGGAATTAAAAATAGGAAGGGACTAAATGTCATTGAATTATAAATTATGTGCCCCCACAGCCCAGAAGGCCAACCTTATCCTGGGCTGCATCAAAAGAGCTGTGACCAGCAGATGGAGGGAGGGGATTCTGCCCCTCTGCTCTGCTCAGGCCCCTCCTGGAGCACTCCGTCCAGCTCTGGAGCCCTTGGCACAGGAAGGACATGGACCTGTTAGAACGAGTCCAGAGAAGGGCCACAAAAATGCTCCGAGGCCTGGGACACCTGTGCTGCGAGTTGAGGCTGAGAGAGTTGGGGCTGGTTCAGCCTGGAGAAGAGAAAGCTCCGAGGAGACCTCCTTGCCACCTTCCAATACCTAAAGGGGGTCTATAAGAAAGATGGGGACAGGATTTTTAGCAGAGCCTGTTGTGATAGGACAAAGGGAAATGGTTTTAAACTGAGGGAGGGCAGGTTTAGGTTACACACAAGAAGTTTTTCACCATGAGGGTGGTGAAGCACTGGAACAGTTGCCCAGAGAGGTGGTGGATTCCCTGTCCCTACAGGCATTCAAAGCCAGGTTGGATGGGGTCCTGAGCAACCTGGCCTGGTGGGGGATGTCCCTGCCCATGGCAGGGGGGCTGGACTAGATGACCAGATGACCTTTAAGGTCCCTTCCAACTCAAGCTGTTCTGTGATTCTGTGATATTCCTCAAATTACATGAGCAGTTTCTATGGAAATATTGCAACACAACCACCAGAAAATGGCATTATTTACTTCTGAGCTTTGATGCAAGTGGGAATCCTTGAAAGAACTGTTAATTTTGTTTTGGCTATCAAGCTACATTGAGACTGACAAAGTCCAATAATAATTATTCTTTCCCCCCTAGGGTTAGTTCCAATCAGTCATGCCAAACTGATAATTAGAAAATTATTTGTTTCTGTAGAAATCAAAAGACAAAATTTAACATTTTTCATTTCTGTAATTAAGGAAGTACTGTTAGAAAGCCAAACCCTTCTAAAACCAAAATTGACAGAGAAATGATTTGGTAAATGGACTTAACAACGAAGACATCTTTGAGAAGTGCCTTTAAAACAAATAATCACATTTACTTAATTATTTTTAATATATATCCTATAATAATTTGAAATACCTTAGCCTGCCAACTAGAACATCTCTGTCAATTCCATATTTACAGTATTGTTAAGACAAAAATGACTTGAAAAATATTTCAATACTTTATTTTAACGGAAATAGCCCATTGTAAATGTCTTATCAGCTCTAATCACCCTTCTACCCACAGACACCAAATCATCTCATCACTGAATTCCCTGCATACAGTCTATTAATAGAAACTAAATGCTGTCTTCTATGTCAAAGAGAAATCTTTCCAGATCTTGCTGAACTTACATTATTCATCCTGAGTACCTAAACTACACCCTTGAGTTATTACAAAGAGTTTGGGGCCATTCTCTTTGAATAGATCAACTTTCTCTTCAAAATATAGGAAGAATTACAGGCTCCAAAAAAGTACTCTGCAGAAATATTTTCCCATGCTGGGGTACTTCTGTTCCTGAATAAAATAAGGAGCATGAAAGACAACAGCAGAAGGGTGCAGTTAAATTTTTTCACTCCCAATATTTGACTTCAGATCTCTACCACCCACAAAGAACCAGAGATAGCATGAAATTACCCACGTTAAATATTTTTTCAGGTCATTTATGAAAGCTCGGTTTCCAAAATTTAATATGAACATTGTCAGAAAATTTGGATGGAAGCTTTATACTTGAGGGTTCTGATCCACTCCTCTTACCCATTGTAAATGTCTGGATAACTGCACTGACGGATCTGAGCAAGGCTTCAATAGCTGCC
Organism: Aegotheles bennettii; assembly: GCA_013398125.1. NCBI lineage: Eukaryota > Metazoa > Chordata > Aves > Caprimulgiformes > Aegothelidae > Aegotheles > Aegotheles bennettii. The sequence continues at coordinate 1,024,602 of VZRW01001316.1, forward strand.
ATTGAATACATCAGGAAAAATGATCATTGCACGAGGGCTGAATGACAAAACAGCTGGGTGCAGAAGAGGGACAAGATGGCAGCTCTATTGTAAGAGGCACTTTGCTGATGCGAGGCGGTTGGCCCACGTTTTGGAAAATGTCTTACACAGAAAGGAGTAAACACAAATTCCATTGAGGCTGTGCAGGCTCATCATAACGCAGTGCAAACCCCAGCCATGCTCCAGGCTGCTGCAGGCGCTATGGTGTTGATAACACAAACCAGACCCAAATCCAAGCTGGCTGAACAGCAACTCCAAATACACCACGCAGGAGTTTTGGCATGCACAAACACACAGTGTTCTGTGCAGCTTGGCTGCTTGCACGCAGAGCCACCTGTGGAGCAGGCAGAAAGCCTCATTGCAGCTCGGCATGGCAGTGCCACGGGGGCTCCAGTGCCAAGCAAAGGTAACTTCACCTAGGCAATCTGTATGGCTGGCCCAGTTCTGCATCAAAAACCTCTTCTGTCATTGCTAATCTAAAGCAGACTGGATTTAAGATGTGCATTGCAACACATGGTATGCACGTGAATTGGAATGGTATGGGCTGGATGGTACACAGATGTACTCCTATATACATGGAGTGTATATAGGGTGTGTTTGAGCGTGTATTTGCAAAGCATATGTATTTGTATAGGCCAGGAACTGGTGGATGAGGTTGCTAAGACACTATCCATCATACCTGGGAAATCATGGTGTACTGTGTCCAGTTCTGGAGTCCCCAGCATAAGAAGGAAATGGAGCTGTTGGAGAGAATCCAGAGGAGGCCATGAAGATGCTCAGAGGGCTGGAGCACATATCCTGTGAAGACGGGCTGAGAGAGCTGGGGGTGTTCAGCCTGGAGAAGAGAAGGCTCTGGGGAGACCTCAGCCTTTCAATAACTGAAGGGGGCCTAAAGGAAAGCTGGAAAGAGCACATATTGATAGGACAAGGGTTCAGACTAGAGGAAGGCAGATTTAGACTGCATATTAGGAAGAAGTTCTTTACAGTGTGGGTGGTGAGACACTGTCCCAGGGTGCCCAGAGAAGCTGTGGCTGCCCCTCCCTGGCAGTGTTCAAGGCCAGGTTGGATGGGGCTTGGAGCACCCTGGTCTGGTGGGAGGTGTCCCTGCCCATGGCAGAGGGTTGGAACTGGATGAGCTTTAAGGTCCCTTCCAACCCAAACCAGTCTATGATTCTATGAATAAGGTCTTGATCTGGAAAACATGACAAGTTTTATGCAGTAAGCAGCAATATACTTTATGACAAAATCCCTGACAAAATACTTTATGGCAAAAGCCAACAAAATGCTCGGGACATGTTTCTCAATAAATGTATCAGTGAATGCTGGGTCAATGGTACCAGTAAAATAACATCTGCATTATTTCTGCTGCTCTTAATAAATACTGACAGGCTGTGTTTATTTAAAGCATCACATGTTTAAGTAGACCATCCATTAGCATGTACTGCAGATGACTTCACTGCTCACTCTTTTAAATTGTAGTGCACAAAGTCATAACTCTTTTCTACCCATGCTCACACAAGGACGTATAAGCTGAATAAAATACATGATGTTCAGGGCCAGGCAGTCATAGGGGACAGACTATTTGCAACCCTGGATCTAACAGCCCTAAACTTTCTATAGATTTGTGTCCCATGGTTACTGACTTTGGTGTCTCAGAAAGGCCTCAGCTATGAATGAAGCTTCTCCTCAGATTATGTCTTTGTAGAAGGGCATGCTGTTAATTTTGGTGGGTTCTCTTATCTATTAATACTGTAACCCTTCCTCTACTCAGCTGCCCAATTTAACAAAATGCTAAAGAGAGTAATTTGCAAGATCTTGGCACTCCTGAACAATGTTTGGTTTCTCCAGTGAGTTCAAAAGATAAAGAGCTTCCCAAGCATACTTAAAAATGTACAAACAGAGATCACACTGGCCTTGTATTTAGAGAAACAAAAGCTAAGCACACACAGGCGAACACTCACAGAATGAAAAGCCACCCTCAAAATCCCACACTGCTTAAAATTTATGATTGCAGTAATATTTGGATGGAATAATTGATAAACAACATTTAAAAGTTTAAAACTAGCTGCAGGCAAAACCTGCCAATTTATAATAATTATAATACTGTAAAAGGAAAATGCTTATTGGAAAAGTGTAAACTGATAAATTGCTTTTGTGGTTATTTAAATACTGAAGTGAAATTTGGTATTCAGCAAGCTTGGAAAACCTACCTACTACCTTGCATGTTCCCTTTCAGCGTGACACCTCTCAGTGTCACCACCCCATAAGACATTGTTTTACTACTTGTCATATCCCAGCTGAGTGTCCTTAGACTAAACCCTGCATCTAAGAATCCTCTCAGGCTCTAACACTCAGCTCAGCCTTGCTGCAGGCAGCTGGTGGGAAGGTGGCACCACTGGCAGCACCCACCAGTGGAGCCAAGGCCAGTGGTGAGGTTCTGATGGGCTTGGGAGGAAGCAGCATGGCAGGAATGGGCCAGTGGAGGTGGCGTTGTCTGCAGTGTGGCTTTGGGAGCACAGTGAGAAGGTGCAGGTCAGCTGGCAGCACTGGGCATGGTGCCTGGGAGGCTGCTGGTGCTGTTGGTTGCTGCTCTCAGGTTGTTGGGCCCAGTTCTGCTGGGCTCGGGGAGGCTGCTGCTGGGCAGCACTCTGCCAGACTGGAATGCTTAAGCTGAGGGACAGTGGATAGACAGTGAAAAGAGGCACACAGGGCCCTGCCATTGCTGCTCAGGGCTCAACAGCCATTGTCCTGCTCTGTTTGATTTCTAAATTATGGAGGATCACCAAGATTCTATATGCTATTTTAATACAACTTAATTAACACTTCTGATGTATATTCTTATCTATTGCTATACACTGATTTATGGGTGAATCAATTAATAGCTTTAAGCTGGGACCTAGATGACATTCGAAAGAACAGAGCTCACAGGTACATGAAATGAGCTGTAAAGAATGCTGAGGAATGTTCTTAATGGAGTGGCTGTCAAGTTATTTCTAATTAAAATAAATAAATGAAGTAAAATATTCCCATATATCCCAAATCAAATGTGCAATACAGAACACTGATCCACAGTGTTAATTATCTCATTATGTCAGGGCCCAACAGCTAAACATAATGAGATGAAACCAAGTATATAGAAAATTTTTACTAGGTGTTATTTAAATAATTGCTGCTGTTCTGGTCAAAATACTTGCAAGGTGATTTCTTAAGATTAAGTGACATTCACAGCTCTTCAGTAAGACAACAGTCACGCAACAGTAAGGACACAAATCTAGCCTCTTCAATCTAATGGATTTTCTTCATCTCTCCCCTCTGAAATAGCTGAGAATTTGCTAGCAAAAGAAACCAAAGTGCCTGTAAGTTATATTAAAATAAATTACATTGCCCACACATGATGTTATTTTTTGTACAATAATTCTTTCTAAGGCAGAAGAAACAGACTTTCAAGGTATTATCTACACAGGAAAAGCTCTTCTGAGTATTAAACCAGATTATGAGATTTTGCAATAGTAAAAACACATTGCCAGGTAATTATTTCTTCCTGATTAAATGGTTTCTTATAAATTAAATTATTATAAATTAAATTCTTATAAATAAACTTGTTTTATTTCTTTCCATTAATTGTAATTTGCATTGGGGTTTATTGGCTTTTGTTAAATGGTTACTGAGGCTTAATCTAAAATGAGATAATTATGTCATCAGAGGAGAAATTAATGATATGTAGTAAAAGTGTGGCACTATAAAGAATAGAACAGAGCAAGTGCCTGTCAAATCATTAAAGACTTACAAAACAATAGCCAATAGCATCCCATCTGAACTAGTGTAGTGTTTTCTAGTCATTACCAAGGCATCTACATAAAGCAGCAAAAAACATTATTTAAGTATTAAGAGAAAATATTACAGTGTGAATAATAATCAGTTATGCCTGATATCTATGCTTAGCATAAACAGGAATGGCTAATAATGGAACAGGAAAAACATTATATTTAACTGGACAATTTTGAGTCTTTTTTTAAAGAGTATAAATGGAATATCAGACATTTATATTCAAGAAATTACAATTTAGCATCACCAAAAAAAAGTATTGATTTAAAAAGCAAAGTTCAAAAGTTCACAGAAAAAAAAATTTCTGGTGTGAATATTAAGAGGTAAAAATTACACCTATAGCAGTAACAAATATAAAAATTAAATTACAGGAAATCTCATTAAATTTTATAGTAAGAGTTACAGCCCGGCTTTCAGATGGTTTTTAAATGTGCAAAACTCTTTACATTACATCAATGTTCAAAAGGTTTCTATTCTGACCAGTTAAAGCTGAAAAGCACACCATGAAAAGTGCTGTTCAGTGAAGTACTCAAACACCACAGTGAACAAGCCATGAACATTCAACTCTTTCCCCTCAACCCTTCCCATATCTGTCAGTTTGGAGCCTGTTTTTTACCCATAGCAATAGTACTTATGGAGGAGGGGAATCTTTTAACTGCATCACTTCACTATGACTGTTAAACTGACTTGGACATCCCAAAAAATAAACTAGTAATTTCCCCCCATGCCCTAGGAAATAACTTTGACTTATATGCTCTATTACTGGTATTGCTGAAGATCTTTGAATTTATCACTGTTATTCAAGTAACAAGAACAGCCCTTCTTTTTCCTTTTCCTTTTTCATCTTGGTACAGGAGTCCCATTTCAGCTCAGCCTGGGAGCTGCCTGGACTCATCATAGTTGTGCCTATCTCTGACCTGTTTCTAAACCTGTTTGCAATCAAAAGGAAAAAAAAAAAAGCACTGCAGTCTCAGAACTAAGCACATCACTTCTTCCACTGGTTTAGTTTATTCCTTCAACTCCTAAGGAATACCATTGTATTTATTCTCACAAGAAGAGAACTATGTACTCTCTATCAGTAGAACTCTCACCAGCGAGAGGTGCACACACAAAAAATAAGTGCACTTATGCAAATAAAAATTGTCCTAAACCACTGAAACAGGATCATGGTTGAGTAAGTCCCATCCCTTGCAACCAAAAGCAACCAGTTAATGCATTGCCCTTAAATTCTATAGTAAAGATGCTTATATTCGAGGACCCAACAGGTCCTACTGGAAGATTCTAACAAAGTCTTGCTTTGCAGTTTTAAGCTTCCATGTCCAAGATAGAGATGTAATTACTTGTGCCATTTTTAATCACGTTGTTCTTCCCTTTCCTTCAGTGTCTAAGAAACTAGTCAGGTTCTCCTTGTTTGCTTCCAAATGCAATGCATAGCAATACCCTCTTTTTGACCTTCATCTTGAGAAGTTATACCATCTCCTCCTCATCTCTTCCTGTAAGAGTGGGTCTTTCTTCACCCTGTCACTGTACTAAAGCTTTGGAGCACTTGTTGCAGTTTGAACAGTCTTGAACAAGAACTACAGTATTGAGAGAACCCAATACAGTTTATTAAAAGTGACACTTTTGAAAGTAATCAGATTAAGATACCTCAAGAGGTACAATTCATAAAAGCATGTTACACTTTATTTAGGGATGTCTATACGCCATATTCTGTAGATAATACACTTTATGTTCTTCATCAGAAATCTGTCTAGCTAGGGGAGATGTATTACTAAAACTCCTAGATACTGAACCTGAAGATTCACCTTACAGGTTTCTTTGGGGTTTTTTGAGGAGAAGGAGGAGCTGGCTTCCACCTGCTGTTTCTACATACACAGCAAGAACTGGTACCTCATAGAGTTGTAGGGTCATAGCGTCTGAAGAGGAAGCAGATGAAAGAAGAGCAAGAATGCACAAGAAAGAATCTGGAGAAAAGGGAAAATGGAAGAAGTCAGAAGTTGCAAGGGTGAACAGCAAGTCAAGAGCAAGGATCAGGAAAAGTTGCGTAAGTGGAAAGCTGAAAATGCCACAGGAAATTCAAGACTACTGCAGACATTTTGTCCCAGTTGCTTTTGCACAAAAGGTCAATGAAGCCAAGTTCTTCTGTTGTGCCCCAAAGCTTTTCTCCCTGCAGGAGCATTCTGGGCTCAGTAAACCCTGCTCAAGCATTACAGACAGAAAATCTGCTCTAGAGTTTTGTATTGGCAAGGAACACCAAGCAGAAGAGCCATCATATACTGATTTGTTTTCAGTGGACCAAGTTGCTTCTCCCCTCAATTCCATCACTGCAATTGGTGTATTCTAGGAAGTGAGATGCAATATTATAGTTGTGGTTGGTTTTTTGTTTTTGTTTTAAATTTCCTTAATTGTCAGTTAAATCTCTTCCTAGAAATGGATCCAAAATTGCTACAGTTCATGACCGTTTGCCCAGCTAGAGTTTACACATTCTATCTTGGTGCAGAATTGTTCTCATTCCTTGCCATTTATACCCTGGACTTTATTAAATATGAATTCTGGAGGATTTTGCCTAGGCAAGCCATTTGAAGTTCTCTAATTACACTACAATTGCTTAGTTTTTCTGCTTAACTACTATTATTTTCTTCCTTTTAAAAAAGAAAGCTTCATTTCCAGAGACATAAAACACGACAAAAAATACATCTGCCTGTAAAAAACAGTAAACCAGGATAATAGTTTAGGTCTTGGGCTGTTGTTTACTACTATTTTTTCACCTACTTTTGGCAGGAGTTATTATGATACTGTTGGCAAGCAATCAATTTCTTGTATGTGTTGATTAGAAAGAAAATCACCTCCTAGGTTTGCTTAAAAGAATACAAGCCTCTGACTTGACTTCCTGTTCCAGAACCAGTCTGGGATATAAGAGGACATGATCATATGTAGGGGCAGGCTAACAGGCTTTGACCATCTCCTATCTTGCATTTAAGCTGCCATGGCTGAGGCATAGCAGCTCCTGCTCCTCTGTGTTTCCCTGGCTGCTCACCCCACTCTCAGGCCACTGCCTAGCTTGTGCTCACAGCCCAGCTTAGTGGCAGCCCAGGGAGCTAATCAGGGGCTGAAAAAAATCCAACCACGTGCTCTTCTCTGCATTGCTTGGTTGCCTCAGCTCCATGACACAGCCAACAAAATGCCTTCATTGGCAATATTAAAAGAAGTGGGAAATGGGCAGGAAGGAGCGATGGGACAGAGTCAGCCAGGAACTGCATTTTTTGGCAGTGTCATGTAAATACAAGCCAGGTGGCATTTTTGAGAGTTGTTCCTATGGAAACTGGATAGTGCTGCTTTCCTGAAGTTTTATCACTGGGAGTTACGCATTTGCAGCTCCACCAACATCTCCCTACTCATCTCTGTGGACTAAAGCAAACACCATTAAAAACAGATTTACTGAATGTAACAGTGAACCAATTCTGAAAGTAGCTGTTAGCAGAGAGTTCTCACCCAGAGACAGATTGTAAATTATTTCTCTGAAGAATGCATTAGTGTTTTGTGATTAATGGGCTATTTAAATTTTCATTTGTACTGGAGGAGTCAGAGCAATGAATCCTTGTGCGCAGTGTACTTAATTGTAGACATAACCAGACTTAAACCTGTATTTACAGATCAACTCCTGTTGAAACTACAGACTCCTCATCCTTAACTCTGGTGACTGAACCTTGACTTGATGATCTTACAGGTCCTTGCAGGTGATGATCTTACAGGTGATGCAGTGACTTTACAGGTGATGATCTTACAGGTCCTTACAGGACCTCTCCAGGACCATAAATGAGTCTTTTAATTTTTGTTAGATAGCTTGGACTATTAGGTTGTTGGAGGATTGATTGGACTAAGGAAGTTCTTAGCACTCTCTAGATATATATGTACACAAAAGCATGTATTAATTATAAGCATGTGGTTTCTTTCCTTATCCCATGTTAAGACTCCCTAGTTCAACAGGGCTTCTGGCTTAAGGCATATTTTCATTTTACAGCCAGAAGCCCCATGCAGTTCCTGCTCCTGACACTCTTCTGAGGGCTCAATTGGACTTCTACATAAAATTGTTTTCTACTTGTTTTTTCCTGCAACAGGACTAAGAGGTAAATGAAAAGTTTTGCCATCTTATTTTGGAAGAAGGATGCACTCATATTTCATACATCAATCATGAGATCAATCTGAAATAATTTAATTTTCCTACTCTGCAAAGCATCTGCTTTCCATTAATCTCTGGCTGTATGTTCACAAGAGCAGAAGTAAAGAAAAGTAGTAACAAAATCAAACATATTAAGGTGCACCTGATAGAAGTTTAGAGGATGTGGGCTGTTACAATCTCTCCTACAGAAAATTAAGACAACTCTGAATTTATGAGACTGTACGAAGGAAACTGTTACTGCAAGATATTCCATGTTTGAATCATACCGATATGGCTGCCTTAAAAAAAAATGTTAATAGCAGCCACCAAATTCAAGCAAATAAATTCCTTAAGTGGAAAAGCACAGCTTGTCTTTGAAAATATGATCCTGATTTTTCAAGGCTGCAGCCTCGATCCTCCGAAGTTTTCTATCTACCATGTGTTTAATTAACACTCTGCAGATACTTCAAGCACCTGTAATTGTTCCTCACAACCATGTTTAATAGTCTGGAAATAGCATGTCATGATTTTTAATTTCTAACCTGCTCTGAATTTCATCAACGTTCTTCATCACTAATGTCTCCCACCCACTCCTTTGCTCTGCAGCCCATGACCTGTGAAACTGGTGCTCAGAACAACAGCTGCTGTAGGCTTCCTTGCAGCAGGCCCCTGCCAATACTAACCTCCGATTCCACAGCATGTAAGCTCCACAGTGCAAGGTCACAGGCTTCTTGCCTTCCTTTTCCATTCATCACCTGTGGCATCAAAGCCCCAGAGAGCAATTCCCTTTCTCTCTTACCTGGTGTTTTGAAATTCCAAATATTTGCTGTAATTTAGCAAGGATATCCAGCACACTGATTGTCACAGAGCACAATAAAAAGGAGCTTCGTTGTTTAAATAGCAAAGGAACTTAATGCATAGCTTTAAGGAGCAAAGAAGGGAACAGAAGGTTGTCAAACCTCCTTTCAGTATTTCCTTTCTTGTGGCAATCCAGGGAAAAAAATATGTTAAGTCCTAGATGTTTAGTTAAAGACAGGAGCTGGGCTGACAGACAGTTCCATCAAGAACACAAGGGACAAACTGGAAAGTGTGTACACAACAATAGATAGTGATCATTTTGGGGGTGAGCCCTTTACAAAGGTAAACTGGCTATTAAAGGAATTCCACTTGGCATTAAGTTAGAGACACTCTGTTTGCTAGCTGAGGAATGAAGGAGTGGATGGTCATCCAGCCAGTTCTCCACCCACCTCACTGTCCGCTCATCTAACCCAACCCGCCTAAGCTTCCCTATGAGGGAAGCTAGACCATGTTGCTCCAAGCCCCATCCAACATGGCCTTGAACACTTCCAGGGAGGTGGCATCCAGAACCTCCACGGGTAAAGATTCCCTTGCTTCTTCTAGACAGGTGGATTCCATCCCTCCCTAACAGGTTGCAGTCATCAAAGAATGTCCCATTTTCATAAAATTCAAAACACTTGTGATGGCACCAGCCACACCGCCAGAAGTTGATATGCATTATCCATCTTTTTCTGGCTGCCCCCTTTCCTCCAACTGGTAAACTGGAGGGAAAGATAATTTGAGCACCAATATTTTTCACTTGAACCCCCAGGGCTTTGTAGTTTTCTTTGATTCTGCCCAGATTCTGGCTTGCGGTGTCATTCATGTCCACATGAAAGAGTAACAGTGGACAGTAGTCTGTGTTCTAGACACGTATCTCTGCACCTTCACTAGACTGTATGGATAGCTCTCAAGAGATCTTTGGAATTTGGGTTTAGAATTCTATCCCTTCTCAGGGGGGAGGAAAAACTAGTCTCCTTGCTCTTTAAATCTGTGATCTCAATAAACAACTTCAGAAGATTATCTATTCGAGAAAGCTTATACTTTCCTCCCTTCAGACCCCCTTACTTTCAGGCTTTTCTACAGGTATCCAGCTTATTTTGATGCATAAGCATTATCTGCCTTGTATCACAAGTCACAGATTATTTTCGACCTCCTGCATGGTTATTTTTCTTAAGAGAAATCACGCTGTTAGTTCTGTGCAAGGAACAGTTGCTAAATTATTATTATTTCCTACAGATTATATCATCTCATAACAGCAAAGTATTTCTCTACAATGAGTTAATAAAATGCAAATGAAGGGATCCAAGTTCCATTTAAAATAAACTATGAACCTATTAAAATGTAAAAAGGCATTAAAAATATCTGCAGTCTCTTCTGTCAAAAGGGATGGGTGCATAATATTGTGGAAAAGGTGCTGTCTTTTCCCCAAGCTGCACACCCACCAGATTTCTATGAGTGCTTTAAGGCACTGCTGCTGGAGGGAGCAGAAAAACCACACAATCTGTAGGGAAACTAATCCACAGATAAGTTTTAGCCCTGCCACACAGGTTTGCTGCACTTGGATGCTTAACATGATGCCAATTAGCATGGACTAATTGGATGCACAAAAACATATCACTCCTTTGAGTGCAGATGATGCTTTATCATGCTTACAAAATTGTTAGAAATGTTGTGATCCTGAAACTAACATCTTCATATTTATTATATTTCAAAGCTACATCGTCTAAATTCTGTAACTGTTTGAAAACGCATGATTTCCTTCTCTAAGAAGCTTATCTTCCCACAAAGGTTCATTAATGCTTTGCAGTGGTGCAGTCCTTGCTGTTTTTAATATGAAACTATTCACTTCTTAATGGCAAACTCAAAACACGAGTGGCAGGATCACTGGTTCATGGGTGTGGAAGAGAAATCCTCATCATGGAGTATTTTTAGAGGTTATTGGGATCGTGAACTGCGTCTCTTAGAAACTTAAATTGTTTGGTTTTTTTCTATTTATGAATTACTGCAGTGTTTTAAATAACAACACAAGTGGAAACAGCAATGGGTGCACTTGAGCAACAGGAAAGATTCATCAATGCACGTAGCTGCTGCAGTTGATATTCAAGTGGTCAGATCACTATGACTCACACTCCATTTAACATAGAGAGCATCAAACACTCACAGATATAAAAGTCAGCTTCTGATTTCTCTCATTGTGACACCAATCTAAGTCAGCTATACTGATTTTTATGGAATATCTCCAGATTCAGGACATCAAAACCAGAAGAAAGTTAGACCTTCACATAAAGGTTAAGACTATCCTGATTATTCCTCAAGATTTCCATTCTACTTGCTTTCCAAAAAATGGAATTTGGTATTTATTAAACTCAAAATAACCTTTTAAACCAGTCTGCTCTGAGCTTCTGAATGTGGCTGAGATGTAAAGGTGGGAGGAGGGAAGGATTGCTCTTACTCTAAAATGTAATTAGGAAATGTCATATAGTGTAAAAACAGCTCAAAAAGATGAACTGTACAGGATATGCCAACTCCCCTGTAAAGTCAATATGCTGTGAGATTAATGGGTAATAAATAATTTATTAAACTATTTCCCCAAAGCATCCTTTACCCTTTTTCATATAGCTTTATGTGCAGGTGGTCACAGATGGAACTATCTGAGATAAACAGTCTACGCAGGACTGAGTCACAGGTTCGTGGGGATCAGAAGCTACTTCCCAGGAGAATGACACAATGTACTCCAATTCCTGCTCCACAAGAAAGCGCAGTCTGGCTACTGAGCACCTGTGACTTATGTCCTTGAAAGCCAGTAGTTCAGTTTCTAGGCAATAAACTCAAGCTTACTTTTTCACAATGTTTCAGAAAGTTTCCAGAAACTATAAACAAATAGAAGTAGTTTTGTATAGACATGTAAATGCACGTTTCCCTGCCCATAAGGTCAACTCCTGATCCTCACTTCAGCCCATTTATGCTGACCAACAGCTCAAAGGTCCTTGCATATCACATTTTACTACAGAAAATTGCATTCCTCATAAACAAAAAGGGAGGCAGCTCATATTGAGCCTTCCACAATGTCATATGCAATAGGGGGCAGTTACAAGCTAGTGGAACATAATTATGTTACTCCCTTGAAAGGGGGAGTCTCTCTAAAAACCAAGACAAGAGCTGTGCAGAGCATCTCATCTCTAGCTGACAATGAATGCATATACAACCGTTCTCATTTAAAAGCACACCTCTGTACAAAGAGCCACTTCAGTTCCTTTAAGCCTATGTAGGAGTTTTGTGCTTAGCCTCAGCAGGTTCCCTGACATAAATAAAGTTTTAAATAACATTGTCTTTAATACTTGCAGTTAGGTGGGGAAATTTTACTGTATTTTGCCTATAAAGTAGAAGCAGCAGCATTATCATGGAACTCAATGGTAGCTGTGTTATATAAAGTATTAACACAGAGTTTTGCTAAGTACTACCACAGAGCAACTCAAGCCTGCTAAGGGGAAAAGCTTTTTAAGTGTAAGTTGCACAAAGCAAGGAGAGAGGTTGAGTGTAGGTGGCAGACTCCTGTGGTAAACCAGGTAGGGAATAAATGATAGCAGGACAGAAGTTTATTGCCATGGCTTTAATTTGATCTGCCCCACCCATGTGATTTTAAGTTTCCTCTAAGATAACTATATTTTCAAACATTTCAGTTGTATCTGAGGTCTGTAACATTTTCAATTTCGTAGTAAATGACATAATTGTGAACCCACTGTTTTCTAAATTTGTTTGATTGTTTCCTGGAAAATAGTGTTAGTACTCTCAGTTATGAATAATCTCTGCAAATAGAAGGAAATTGTGTCTTTTGAGCACAGTCACTGACTCCTGTCTGCAGTAGATGAGCCAGCAATTATCTATATTTACTCAGTGACTCATTTATACAAGCATATATGTGAAAGAAACACGACAGGAAAGATGAAGATGCAACAATTTTATCTGACATAGGAACAGGGAATACTCTACAGGGTATTCCAAAGTGATCTGAATAGATGATCCTTGCACAGAACTTAGGGGGGAAATAAACATATTAAAAAGACTTGGTGTTTCTTGAACAGTGACCATTCGTATTAAGATAATTCAGGCCACATTGTCCGATGAGGAAAAAACAGATTATCTGTGGGGAGAAAATCCCATCTGCTCAGAGCAGACCTAACATAAAGAGGAGTAGTAGGACTGTGTGCTGAAGAGAACTGTACTTCACATAACACAACTGCATAATGAGCTGTTACTACAGTAGTATTCATTTAAGTTATGAACACTAAGCACTGGCAAAGATTCCTAGCTGGTGATGTGTCACAGTGGAAACAATATACCATAATGCTGTTTGCTATTTCAAGACTGGGTGTATTTAACTGATTCCTGTATTTAACTTTGAATCCCAGCTGTGCACAGCAAGTCTTCTCATTACCAAGTAAAAAGATTTTGACAAGTTCTGTCTTGGCAGTAATACCACGGAATGATCACAGAATGATGCAGCTACACTTGTACCTGTTATTATATTAGTTCTGACCTAGGTAACCCACAGAGAGTTTGGTGGATACCCAGAAATAAGATTCTAGAAGTGATTACATTCCAGGTTGTTACATTCACAAGGGATCAAAGGCTAATCCTGCCTTTAGCTGCTCAGAATAAAACCAAGACACAAATGTCAAATGTCTTTACAGAGTAACAGTGCACCTTTCACATTTGCACAGATTCTAACCCGTATATTCCATTATTTAAGCCATACTTCTTTTAAGCAGCAATTCGTGATAACAAAAACCCTGTGGTAAAACTTTCATGTATAAATGAATCCCATTAATAAGCAGACTGCCTCTTTGGCTTGACAGGATTAGACATGTACTGTGCAAGATCTGTTTCCCACATGGTAAGCTTTGTCACATTGTCTGACTCTAAGCAGTTGCATTATTTTCTATGTCATTAAAGTTAAATAAAAATGTTAAGAAAAACTGTCAACTGTGAAAACAAATCAAAATAAAAAATTAAGCAGCTAAACATGATCTATTGGTTTATGTGGCAAAGCATTACTAGAACAATGAGGAAGGAGTCTGTCCAATGATTTATTTTATACTCTAAACATATTTTATACTCTGAACATACTTAGTGTAATTCCTCAGTAGGAGCAGTCACTTCTCTCTTTCTGCGTGTTCTCCACAAAACACCCACCAGAAAATGAAACCATAAAGATGTTTAAAAGGACATGAGAAGATCAGAGAAATCATATGTATTTTAAATCACTTGTATTGTCAGCAGTGGTTCCCATGCTAGGGATAATGACTGGAATCCATTCCTTTCTAGGTAAGAACGATATATTGCTCATGTGAGAAAAGGAGTAGTGACCCCAGAGATGCCTACAAAGATACCATGATATTATCTAATGGAAAGTATTTTCAACAATAACTTAGGACACCAGGTAGTAGCACATGCCTCCATAAATACCTTGGTATCTCTGAGACTGGCCATGAGCCTGACAGTGAGAAGAGGTCACAGTTTGGCTTCCAGAACTTAGTATATCTCATATGTAGCAGTACCAGTCAAGAAGTGGTAGCATTGTTCTTCAACTGACAACAACTATTTGAGTTGGACATGAGAAGGAATGTGAGTTCTGCTAAATGACCAGTACAAGCGGCTTCAAGTTTTTGTTTGCTTAGCTGGTGCTTTTTTCCCCCTGCAGTCAGGGAGAGGCTGGATATTATTAAACCTTGTAATATGTGTCCATTCTGTCCTCTACCAAGAAAAGCAATAAAAAGATACCCGTCTAATCTTTTCTATCTTGAGATGAATCTCTTCTTTACTACCTTTGCTATGAGAGATCTAATAACAGAATAATTCCTTCAGGCACTGTTCCTTTTTAACATTCAAGGCAGTAACCCAAAACTTTGGCGTCTGCACATGGAAAGAGCAAATGGAATTGTTATTCAGAGAAAGGTTTGGGAACTGCAGGTTAAAGTACTGCTTTTTCCCCCCTGCTTTCAACTACTTTTATCACCTGCATCTGTGCAGAATGAGTATGAAGTGTTACTGACTAAATGCTCTCCCCATGCATGCAAAATGACTCACTGAATGACCAGTAATAGATTGGTTCCTTAATCCAGTTGTCAGTTGGTTAGGGGTCTTTTCTTCCTCCTAGGTCTAGAAGCATCCACCATGCTCACCACTGCTAGCAGTGAAACTTGCTATCCCCTCACATTTATGTGAAAATCATGTCACGTCTTTCAGGCGAAGCAGCAAGGAGCATGAGAAATGATGGAGTACATTGTATGTGCTCTTTGTTATGCTTCACATCTAAATATTTTCAGATTTGTTTATTGAAATTTAGTGAATGCCCAGATATCGAAAAGCACATGCATGAAGAGAAGATAAAGAGAAAAGCAAAACTGCTGGCAATGAGGAGGTGTATTAGCCCCAGTGAGCCACCTGAGAAAAGAAGGGATTATTATGAAAACTGGTATGCAGCTGTCTGGCCCAGTGACTATGTGCCATCTTTCTCTCCTGTGAATTACAACTGAAGTGATTGGATCTTTTCTAGAGCATAACTCCAAGGACTAAGATCACTCTTCCTGTGAAATGAAATACAGAGTAGGATGCAGCATTTTCTGTCATCCTAGAAACGTGTTATCCAGGCTTTTCTAAGCGCCCGATGACACATTTTCCTTTCTAAATTTAACTTAACAGCATTTTGTAATGTACCTAGAATTAGTAAAACATCCACAGTTTATTATCATCCATATTTCAATTGCATGTTGGGGTTTGCCAGCTGTCATCTACCATCTGAATTCTAACACAGAATACGCATAAATGGTGACACAGTCCTTAGCTTTGTATATATTGAATATATTCACAAAACAAAATATTTCTAGGGTTTGTTGCACTTTCAAGTCATGCAAATCCTTCTGTGATTTGATCCCCTCCCTGTTTCCAGAGGAGCACATAATCAGTGCAGTGACACCAAGCTGCAGTGGTGAACAGGTTTGTAAAAGCTGTAGGTGTCTACAAGGGTTGCTTTAAGCAGAATGGACAATGTCAATCCCAACCAAAATATCTCTCCTTAAAATTGATTGGGTTATTTCCCCCACACCACTTTTCTGGGAATAAACTTTCAGTAAAAAAGGGGATGACTTCCTTATTTCTTTTCCTCTTCAGTGTAATTTTAAGCAACTTTGCACTGTGTAACAGATTCCTCTGAAGAATTTCTCTTCAGCCTTCCACTCCCTGTTACGTACAGCAAGGCCACAATCTGCAATGCTGCTTCAACCTTATTGTTATTGTTCTTTCAAGCCAATTCAGCTCTATGAATTCTTCGCAACAGTGCAGAAAAGTTAGGTTTTTCTTAAATTCTCTGACCATGTAACTAGGAAACAGTGATATGCATCAGGAAAGGAAAAATTATCGTTAGTTTCCCTATAATATTTGATGTCATAATAAACTACTGAAAGATAATTAGCTTTGAAAACAAGGAAGATTCATCAGTAAAGCAGCTGGTATAAAGAGATAGGCTTTTTACTACCTGAGTAATAGATTTACCCACGGTGTTTTTTCCAGTGAGTAGAACTATTAAGTCGCTCGTTGGCTCAAGTTGTCTCGTATGTGTCATTTTGATTTATGAACTAAAACACATTCTGAAGGAGTTCAAGTTTTCCTCTCTGTTGGGGCCAAACCCCTTATCTCACAAATGATGTCTTAAATTTCTTTTATTCCTATCCCAAATTATATACAGGGGTATAAAGAAAAAGTTTGAAGCACTAAGTTTTATCCAATATCCTGGGTTTACATAATGTGGTTTTTTGATGAGATGCTATATAAATTCTACTGCGTTATGTGCCTCTTGCCTTATCAGTCTAAAAGCATTAATTTTGTTGCAGCTGTTCCCATACAAGAGAAAGCAGACAAGCATGATAGCTTCTAAGCAGTCATCACTTTGGTTTCCAATCATATTTTTTAAGACTACATAGCCAGTTCTATGATAATGTCTGAAATCAGATGTCAGTAAAATATACCACAATATAATACTGGAACCTGCCTCAGTTTGCTTTTGAATCCAGAGCAGAAAACCAAAGCAATTTTTATAGGAAAGTTTCAAATTAGTTATTTTGTATCTGTGTGCGTGTGTGTAGTTTCTACTCTATTGTAAATGTTTATAGTCCTCTAATAAACTAACCAGTGTATTTTAGTTGTAATGAAAGGTACATCATCATCAAAGCTCCTTCATGATTTGGAAGTGTTAAACTAAATTCCAATTTCATGTAAACAAAGAAATTATCTTATTTATATCTCACAGCAGCCTCACTATTCTGTTTTCTATAGCAAAACACTGCATATTTAAATTTAAAAACATGACTTTGTATTTGGAAAGTATTACTTTGACGATATTCCAGTGTCACATCAGACCACAATACAATGTATTAGCTTGATATCTGAACAAAATAACTATTTGTGTTGCTCATAATTACAAATCTGTTTTAAACCATTTTCTGCTTCTTATAATAGAAGTATAAAAATAATATGAAGATCGCACATGTATGAATTTGAGGCAAACTTATTTAAATTTATGTGCTTTATTTCTTTAGAGATCTTCTATATAATTTTACTCAATTTTTAGACTCCTCCAACCTGTTTATCTCAGAAAATAGGTTTTTAAAATGCTGAATAATGTCTAACTATAATGGAACTCAGACATTTAATTCTCTGACCAGTCATTTACTGAAAATACACATTTATGTTACATTTTTTAAATTACAACTTTCTCTGTGACAGTTAATGAAGAGAACTCTACAGGCATGATTTACTTACTAATTGATTCAGGAGAATAATTTAGAAATCAGTATTTTTTCCTAATTTCCAATAAAATCTTAAATGGCTATCATAAAAAAGAGAGTATCAGACAAACACAGTGAAAAATACCACTTGTCCTGCTTCAAGGACTGTAGTAGACTCTCCTTTTTAGTGTTATTTAGCCATAGCCTATACACAATTAAGTGCTCTAAAATCCTAGAATCACAGGATGGTTTGGGTTGGAAGGGACCTTTGAAGCTCATCTAGTTCCAAACCCCCTGCCATGGGCAGGGACACCTCCCACCAGACCAGGGTGCTCCAAGCCCCATCCAACCTGGCCTTGAACACTGCCAGGGAGGGGCAGCCACAACTCCTCTGAGCAACCTGTGCCAGTGTCTCACCACTCTCAGTAAAGAATTACTACAAACATCTCAGACATCTGAAGTTTGTCTTCAATATGTCAAAAGTAAAGGTACATTGTTTGAATTATGGGAGAACCTGTGCAAGTAAGAGACATCTCTCTGAGGCTGACATGCTGACAGTGTCATTTGAATTATTTGGAGGGAAGACAAGCAAAAGAAAATATAAATATTTTCTTCAATTTCAGTTCAACCATGTTTAGAACAGTAACTTCCTGCATGTTGAGTAACAACCACCATTCTTTAGTACCCTCCTTTCGTACTAATTTAAATTAATAGAGCTTACCATGCAAGACTAATTGAAATCCCAATCCACATTTTAACAGAAATCCATCAAAACCAGAACTACCAGCTGGAGGTAAAAAAAAATGTAGAAATCTGTAACATTTGTAAAAAATATTTTTGCCTCTGAAGAAATGCTTAGTTACTGAAAAACGGTCACACAGATAACATGGAAGGAGGAAAATGTTGTTCCTGTGCTGACCTTTCTGTGTTTTGTATTTGACAGTTTCTGCCCTGCCTTAGGTAGAGAAGCAAAGAGGAAGACAGAACAGACACACAATATTTGCTCCCTGGCATATCTAGGTTAAGATCATGGTGCCTAGGCTCCCAAGAGATTTGAAAGCTGTTATAGCACCATTAATTTCACTAATCACACCAAAGATAAATGGGTCAGATGCAGGTGGACCAAAGACCCTGGCCAGCTGTCCACAGCTAGCACTGAGGATAGCACGTGCTTCAGCCCTTGCTCAGTCTGTACTTCCACAGCGTGCATGGGAAGGCATCCTATTCATCTCCTTTCTTCCAGAGTCACCCCTGCAAGAGCTAACAGTGCTTTGACTCCATCTTTCCTCGGTACCAGAGTTACAGTGGAATTGTTTGGCCACACGACTAGGCGCTCAAAACAAATTAACACTGATCAGAGTTACGCTAGCACGTAAATGAGTGGGAACTTTTGTGTGATATCTGAAACCTAGATACCAGAGAAAATAAGAATTCAGCCCATGGTGTTAAAGGATACACTGTATTTTGTACCTGAGTGAAAAAAAGCTTTTGATTTTTATGTCTTTTTTATTTACAGTTGTATATGGACAAAAGTGCAGTACCATGGCTATTTTCTGCTGGGAAATTCTTCTGAAAATTCTGTAACAACCTAGCAAGCGTGTGAACACATTACAGGTCTGGGTTTTGACTACTTCAAAAATTGCTTCTTGTTCAGATCAGTCTCTCTGATTCAGATGTACATTTTTAATAAGCCAAGCCTCAACAGCAAGGCTATTAATGTAAAGTAAATCATAGGCTTCTTTATACAACTAGGAAATAAATTGCCAGCCTTTCCTACAGTCAGCAAACTAGTATGGATCTCTTTCCCTAACTCAGCTTCAGCTTTGCATAAAGGTACCACTAACGTACCTGTTTCAGGCATCCATCTCTATCAAATTTGGTGGAATTTATTATATGATTCAGAAATCTTTGGAGGTGCTGGAGGAGGCTGGGTGAGACTAATTGATGGACACACTGGGGAAACCAAGTGAAGAAAAGACCAGTACAAGTTGCAGAACCTGGCAGTAGCCACATTTTATATAAGCAGGTTATTAAACACAAATCACTTCTCAGGAGGTTTCTTTTAGAAACAAACACCACTGCTGGCTTTAACACCACTGCTGGCTTTAACAAAGAGCTTAAAATATCTTTCAAAACAATCTAGTTCCTTATGAAGGAGATTGCAATTTAAATGTAATTCTTTGTAGACTTCAGCTTGTTCATATGGACTTCATACGGTTTTGCATTGAATAATTATGTTTTAATGCAAAAACCAAACCCATGTTTTATGTTAACTAACATTTAGTAAGAAGACTGTAGTCTGTGAAATCCTGAAATTGGCGGGATCATGTCCCAAAAAATGCATAATGTGGCAAAAAACACTCCACTGTGAAATCTGCAACAGTGGGGTTCTTTCCACAGTGAAAGAGAAAGGTCAGCATAGCACTTGCCACACCTGCTTAACTTAGAATTAATCAGATAAGCAAAGCAAAGCTATGACTTTGTTATTTGGCTCTCCTGGGGAATGGAAAATTTATCATGATCATGTTTCTGAGATTTTGAGAGCCTGTCCAACCATTTCTATCATGACAAATCATTTTATAAAAAATAATAAAACGCTTGCATTTGAAAATAAAGGAACGTTAAGATGCTGCTCACATTCACCTTAAACATTGAAACAGGAAAGTGCTTGCTGGCAACAGGACTGAATTTGTATTTCTCATTCCCTCTTAATCCCTCTCTCCTACCTACATGAATTTTGAATTGGATAATCCATTTCTGTGTAAAATACATCAAGCACCCACCTTGTCTATGTGACTGCTTCAAAGGTATGGACAGGTGCAAAAATGCTTCCCAGTCAAGAGAATCTGTAATTAGAACATATTTCTTATTTTAAATTTGTTTTACTAATATAAAAAGGGTGATTATTAGTCTGGTCTTTGCATACATGGTGCTGCTTTAATTTTGTGTGACTGCCTTCAAACATCTCTTTACCCTTTTCCTACACTCACTCTTTTACCAAGTTCTCACTTACTAGCTTGGATTTTGAGATGAACATCGCTAGTTCACAGGAAAAGGAAATGCTGCTTCATATTTATTACTCTCTACAAAATGCCAAGGATATAATTCAGATCTCTGATTCTTCTGCAGAATATATAAACCCTTCATCTGCCCTTAAGCAGTTTTATGGCGTCATCACCACTGTCAGAACCACCCGACCGAATGGTATTAAAAGTAAAATAATATATAAAAAAAAAATCCCTACTTTAAAGTCTAGCTTGTCCCAACAGAACCTGCAGAATTTTTAAAATGGTATGAAATTTTGGTATGAATGGTATGAAATTTTTTAAAATGGTATGAAATGGTATGAATTTTCTGCCTTGGTGAGGCCACATNATTGACAAAATACACTACACAGTGTTATTGTGCCTTGCATTCCTTTGCATTCCTGAGTGCTAGCCTGTTCTGTAATGGCTTTTTTTCTCTCACAGAGACTTAAGCCAACCTACTTTTCCACAAGATTTCTTTTCCTGACTCAAGTATCAAATCAAACAAAATACTTGACTTTTTATTATTTTTTTTCAGTTATCCTAGCAAGAGATGTACAGAGAAGTGTGTCCCATCTTCACGATACCTACTTCACATATTCTGAAAATCAGTTCCTCAGTAAATCCCAGTCAATCTGGAGAGAACACGAAGCACAGTGAGGTACTGAGAACAAACTCTTTTGTAATCGTCCTGTTTCATTTCACATAACCACCATATGATACACGTTACATCTGGTACCACAGACACAGCATAGTTAATTCATGACGACACTGTGGGATTACCTTTGGTTATCCTCAAAGAACAGCAAAGTACTAAGTTCATGCAATGTTTCCCCACCTGCAAAGTGAGCTCCCAAACAGGCCTGTTCAATGTGCAAGAGCACTGCAGCTTCGAAAAATTATAGAGGAAATTAGAAAGGAAATAGAGAGAGAAGGGCAAAAAGGGCAATGTGATTCTTAATTTCACAAACTTCTTTCTTCCAGTTTTATGTTAAAATAAGATGCCAGGTAAAGTTACTAGTAGAAAATATGACATGAAAAACACAAATTGAAAAGTAATTTAAACTTGGAAGTAAACTGTCCCAGTGGAATAAGCAGTACTTTAGGTCAGACAGCAGAAAACGCTCAACATCTAAAAGGTATTCTCGGGCTGCTAACAGTAATAAGTGTCTAAGGTCACCTCCACATTAAGCTGCACTGGGACTTTCCTTGCTAAAATGTTGAGAGAAATCTAGAGCATTTAAAGAAGAAATGTTGCCAAATTTGCTCTGTTGATAAGATTCTTTGTTTCTTTTGGAGAAATGTGTTACCTGCTATGAACAAAATGACAGTATTTAACTTACTAATAAAGGTGACATCAGTTGCTTGTTTATTCCATGGCACTAAGCTGGGCAATCATAACTTGCTGACTGTGAACTTTTCCAAGGACTTCAGGTTGCTCTCTGCAGGAGAAATTGTTGAAGTTCTTCTGCACTGTGTGTGGAGTAGACCTGAGGAAGGTGCAGTGTTTAGTAAGCAATTCTGAGTAGTTATAGGCAAGGCTATAATCGTTAAAGTAAAAATGGAAAAACATGGCATGTGGAGAGATTTTTGCAACCAGAAAGATTTATCTGATTTCATTTCTATATTCGCAGGTGCCCATCACAAGTATACATATGCTAACAAATTTGTTTTCACTTTCTTCTCCAGTGGGAAAAAAATACAGAAGGTTCTTCAAGTATCAAAGAAGCCAGAGAAGATATTGTTTTATTCAAACGAGACATAAAGGTTGAACCAGCTCCATAGTTCTTTCTTTTTCCTCTCAGACAACTGTCATGTTCTCATTGTTAGCATGCTTAAAAAATCCCCACTTACACCTCCCTAAATCTCTTAATGGCCACTTTTCATAAACTCTACATTGTATAAGGTGGTCCTTTAGTTAAAGCAGGTATCCAGACATTTAAAAAGGGTTCTTACCTTGTCCAGTGGGAAAAGTTGTAATTGAAAAATGGGACTACAGCGTAAAAATTCCTTTCCAAATTTAGCCCATAGGGAAATGAGAGAAAGAGCAGCATATTCAGCCCACTTTTCCAGTGCTTCTCTTTTTTTCCCCACTGAGTCCCAACTAAACACCCTTTTTATGGCTTTTAGAAGCTATGGAGTCTTCCACCATCACATATCAGAAAAGGCTGCATGAAAGCTGTAGCAGACAGCTTCTAGTAGCAGTCTGAAAGTTTTCTGGGGAAATAATTCACGAAGGCAGAAAGAGAGCTGAGAATGGCAAGCTTGGATTTGTTGGAGCTAATCTATTTTTGAAAGTGTCAGCAGGAGAAAAAGTGTTATCTGCTGTTTGCAGTAGGACTGTGGATACATATCGTGCCTGGATTCCTACTTTATTTACCCTTGGACTCATCTTACGGGACGGGAACCATTTAGCTTTATTACTGTGATCAAATCAGTGTAATTTAAAGGATTTGGAGCTTTCATTTCCGGCCACTGTAGCCAGCATTGGTCTTATGCTCTCAGCAGACTAGACAAAACTGAATTTTGCTGTCTGAAAGAGAAAGGCAGTATGAATTTTGGGAGGACAACGAAAATTGACAAGTCTTTCTCCTTTCTGCCCTCCAAAGAGACAAGGCTTTCTTTTTCCCTAGAAGAGGAATTCATCAGGGCCATATCAACAATAGTCTGCAGGGCTGAGAGATTCACAACCTGTTGTACTCCCACTAGTTCCACTGAGGAGATGATGCTGTGCTCAGTGTACTAGCAGCATGTTGCTATTTTGAGGAACTCCAAATTTTTTTCAAAAAATGAGTGCAAGGCTGTGTGCACTGGCAGCAAGGCTGACAGGACTGGCTGTTAATGAGGTTGTTTCTTACCCTCAGGAATCTACCTGGGACAAGTAGTTGCCTATTGCAATAATGCCAGTCCAGCTTCAGACAAAAGCAACAGGAATTTTCTGCTATTCAATCAGAACATAACGTAATAAATATCAGA
This sequence comes from Aegotheles bennettii, assembly GCA_013398125.1. NCBI lineage: Eukaryota > Metazoa > Chordata > Aves > Caprimulgiformes > Aegothelidae > Aegotheles > Aegotheles bennettii. The sequence continues at coordinate 1,048,250 of VZRW01001316.1, forward strand.
ATATTTATGTCAGCCTTTAAAATAATTCTGAACTTTGTTAATGCATTTACTGGCAGACAAGGAGTAAATTATTAGGTGACTTTCAGAGCTTAATCACATCTTTCTTTTTACTTGATTTCATGAGATAAAGGGTTATATTTATGAGTAATCAATTCTTAAATGTACTAATTTAATTAGTAGTTTCAGTGCCAGCATCTTGGAAGGTATGCGTAACTTAATTATTCTGCTTTTTCTTCAGAAAAAAGCCAAAAAGTTATCTTCAGTATCTCCCAGTATTTTCTGTTTTCTCATTCTACTACTCTTTATGTCTCCTCAGCTATTCTTTCTTTGTTTTTCATAGAATGTACTGCTATATACTGAAGAGAATATTCCAGCTGTGACGTTAGCAAAACTGACAAGAGGGGAATAATTTCATTGCTTATAAGGTAAATCCCAGAAGTAAGCTTTGTACTTTCCTTTTTATTTTTCTTCTCTTTATTACAATATTGTATCTTTGATTTGATTTACAGTCCATTAAAGCTAAATCTCTTTTCACAATAGCACTATGAGACAGCTATTCTCTATTTTTATATCTCTCAATTCCTTTTTTTTCCTTCTGCTTTTTATTATATTGCTTTCCTCTTTTGTTAACTTCATCATATTAAATTGGAGTCAAGAATGATTTTGACAAGCTGATTCAGAAAAAGTGTTTACTCTTTTCTTGGTTTGGCGATATCTGCAAAATGTCAAAGAACATTTCACATTCCATTGTCTGAATCATTCATGAAAGCAGTGACTTGAACTGGGTCCATCCCAAGCCTTCACAAGAATCTCACATTGTATGTTAATGCAGCCTGAGTGAATTCCAAATATGTATTAGCTGAATATGACTTTTGACCTGCCATGCACTCATCTTACACTGTTTCTTATCTAGGCTGTTGAACTTGTTTGGGTTTACGGGAAAATCACACAGAATTGGTAAGGTTGGAAGGAACCACAGTGATCATCTGGTCCAACCTGCATGGCACAGGATGGCATCCAGACAGGTCTTGAATTTCTCCAGTGAGGAAGACTCCACAGCCTCCCTGGGCAACCTGTGCCAGTGTGCGGGAACTCGCACAGCACAGAAGTTTTTCCTCATGTTCAAGTGGAACTTTTTGTGCATCAGTTTCTGCCCATGGCCTCTTGTTCTGTTGGCTGGCACCACCAAAAGGAGCCTGGCTCCATCCTCTTGACACTCACGCTTTAGGTACTTATACACATTAATGAGGTCCTCTCACAGTCACCTCTTCCTGAGGCTGAACAGGATTCTCCAGACCCTTGACCAACTTAGTGGCCCTCTGCTGGACCTGCTCCAGGAGCTCCATGTCTCTCTTGCACCCCTTATCCCACATCTTTTGTTCATGTCTTTTACTGGTTTAGCATATTCATGCACTGAGTCGCTGACATTTCTCTTCCTTGCCTGCTCCAGTGCTTCTCCTTTTAGTTTGTTAAGTTCTGCAAGTTGTAACAACCAGTCAAGCACACCTGACCAAGGGTTATCTACAGAATTTAGCTTCAAAATCTGCTTCTAAAGACAATGGTTGAACTACTGGGCCTATGAGGCTGTATTTTTCTCACTTCCCTATGAGGTCTCATGTGGCACTGTGCAAAAAGCTTTATTAAAGTAAAGCGATCTCATCTTCTACTTCCTTCTGATCCATTACACTAAAAGTTACTATGTCAAAGGAGGAAATTAGATTGTTTTGACATGATTTACTCCTGAGAAAGCCGTGTTGGCTGGTTTTTATCACCTTTTTATTTTCCTGTAGAGTGCTTATAAATTGGCTGTCTAATAACTTCTCCCATGATCTTTCCACATGCTGAAAATACTGACTGGTCAGTGGTTTCTCAAGTCTTCCCTTTCCTAGGGGAATGTTATGGTTTGCCCTTCTTCAGTCCCCCGAGATTCCTCTCTTCTATGAGATCTCAAAAATAATGATTTGTGATTCATATGCTACTTTGGCTATTTCATTAACTGCTCAAGGTTTTGTTCCTTCCTTCCACCTTTACCCTGGCCCATCTAATTGCATCAAATACATTCAAATATCTTCTACCATAACATTTTATTCCGAGTTTCAGTATTAGAATTAACTGCACTTGCTGTTTGGTCCCAAGGCAAAAGATAACATGGCAACGACAACTATCCTTCTTTAAATTTTTCTATTATGTGATCTTTTTCTCAGTAGCAATTTTCACTTTCCTTTCTGGTCTTCAAGCTTATGATGTAACTATAGAATCTTTGCCTCTTCATGTTACCACCTATTTTGTACCTTAATCTTCCAGGTTTTATCCCTAGATGATTGTGCTATTTCTGTAGATTCCTGCTTAATTTTGTATTTTTTCCTTCATGTTCTGTATGACATTCCTTTTTTCTTTATTTTTTTCCCCCCAAGTCTAACAGGAATCTTCATTTAGTTATATTATATTTTTAATACAGTTTTTTGCTGTTCCTCTTCTTCTGGAAATCTCTATTCTCAATAACTGCAAAATAGTCTGTATTTTTTTCCCATAGATAGTCAAATCTTGCTATGTCACTCATCTGATCTCAAAATGAGTGGAAACTTCGGAAAAAAAAATAGTTGGTTTGTGGGTTTTTTTCTAAAATACCATTATTATTAAGTCAGCCCCTTTCTTCCTTTCTTTTATTTTAGAATCGTGAACCTGATTCTCCTGTTCCCATCCCTGGCATCTTCCACCTTCCAATCCTCAACCACCTCCTGTCAGTTGGAATCAAGACCACAGTCGTTGTTTCCTAAACTGACTCCTGTTTCACAACCTCCCCAGTGCATTCTCTAGGTTCTGTTAGAAGTTATGTCTGGATGTGTTGCTTTCTAACTGATACTGGATAATTAGTGTTTCCCTTTCTCACTAGCTCTCACACTTTCTCTTGCCAAAAATATCTAATTTTCTACCTGTGATAGAATGGTTAAAGAGTCTCTGTCGTTGTACTTTTCCTCTTATGTTCATCCAGAAAAAAAGTTTAGTCTGCTTACCACTATGTTTTTAAAATATATATCTCTTTCTTAATATTTAACATCTGCATTTGTCTTCTTCCATTCTAATCTTGTGACTTTTCACAAATGTTTGTGGTGCCAGTGAGTTTGTAGCTTTCTCTAAATATTAGGACTTTGAGTTCTGCCTGTGTTTTGTATTCTGATGTTTAAATACTGCAGTTTATTTTTCTTCCTTTTCTGTCTTCCACTACTAGAATGCAGCAATCAATTCTCAGCTCCTTTGGCTTGATAAAAATTGTGTTTTGCTTAGTGGAGAGCTTTTATCACCAGCTCCCATCAAACAATCTAAAGCTCCTTTCTCTAGTTTATTGAATTGATGATCTCCTCTACTGTATGGTGGTCCTTGGATAGAAAGGTTTTGTCATTTGTTAAAATTCGTGTTAGTTAGGCAAACTTGGTAAAATGAAGCTCAGGTGAAAAATATATGGAAGAGTGATTTACCTTTAACATGGCTAGTGTCTGATGGTCTATTCCTGAAAGTGAGATATCCAGACTCGGATGTCCCTTTGTAGGATGAGTTTTTAGAGGTTAAAACAAAGGGAGAGCTTTCAGCAGTGTCAGTATATTTTGTTTGATTGCCTCTATTTTTCATTTCTCCTTTGGGATAACTTATCAGGAAGAAGAGAGCTTGCCTCATTGAACAACCTAACAAGAAAATATTTCTGTTACAATTAATGGTAGCTGCAGAATAGATTTGCCTCTCAATGTTCTCTCTGTATGAACAGCACAGGTATACTGGCTTATGAAACATATTACAAATAGGTTGTAAATCTGTCATGTTAATATAAACAGATCATTTGGGATCATAAAATCAGGGATAAGATTACGTGCTTTTCTTAGTGTCTCAGAATTGAACTGATTAGAACATAGTCAAATACTATTTAAAATGAAGTTGACTTAAATGGTTACTGGTCTGGTGATTAGCCTTCATTTTGATTGAACCATAGTTACCCATGTAGTTTTGAAACAAAAGGTCTTACAGTTAGCACTAGCACTATCAACACTGTCACTAGCAGAACAAAGTACAGCACAACCATATAGCAGACACGACAATGACTGGCTCTACACTTGTTATAAAAATGTTTAAGATTATTTGGTTTATATGGTAGTAAGTAAGCAGCAGAAAGAAATGGGCTATATATCCTAGGAGTTAGTTAACAGAATGAAATTAATCAGATAAAGGAAATTCAAGAAACAACTTTTTTCCTCTGAAGCTTCTTTTGCTGCCAGCATGTTTTAAAACAATTTACATGGAGCATCTGAATCAGGTACTGTGAAGTGATGCATTGATTTCTGGTGTTGTCCAGAATTGTGTATTGACTGTTAAAGCAGTTCATTCAACTCTTAGTAACGTCTCAGAAAAGATACTGTACATTAAGGATTCCAGTATAAAGTTTGGCTGAAGATAAAGAACCTAGAGACCAAATAGTAGTGTTTCAGGAAGACCAACTGCTATCTGTGAAATTCCAGTCCCAATGAGTAGTGACAGACTTGAAATTATTAAAAGTCCAACAAAGAGGAGAAGCTGAGGTGGAATCTTGTCACTTGTGCTTCCTGCTCCCCTATGGAGTGTTGTAGTAATGCAGGAGCAAGTAAGCAAACCCACACTCTATTTACCAGGGACTGCCAAAGAAATGCTGTTCAGTGTAGTAAGTCTCCACATATAGCTCTGGAAGTACGGAAAATAAGTAAACTCAATTGAACCGTGTAAAAACTTGTACCTTGTTTTATGAAGAGTTTGTCACAGAGAGCGATTCAGTGTGTTCTGTGAGGAAGAATGTTATTACAAGAGGTCTTCAATAAAAAAAGATTGTGCTTACATACAGGATATCTAGGAGAGCAGGGTGTATAATAGGCATAACAACTTGAGCAGCAGTTCTGGACTATTCAACACAGAGGTGAGTGTACAGCAGAAGAGCAATCTGTCAACGGAAGGGGTGCACTGAAATAATCTCAGTTTTCAATCTACTTGGCAGCTAGCCTTGAGCTGTGATTACTTTTAAAGGTTTCCAGTAAAAGTGGGTAAATTAAGTACAGAAAAATGACTCAAAAATCAATGAGAAAGTTATTCAGCCCAGTGGTATTACCTGCAGACTTTCTTATCACAGTTTGTAATTTTTGCACTACTAAGTCCTATGCCAAAAATCCTTTTCTATGCTGACCTTCATCAGGAGATTTGCTAGGCCTGTTCTCTCACCAAGGAAGCCTACTCCTTTTGAAAAATAATTCTGAAGTAACATTAACGAATAAATTCCATGTAAAAATGAATATTAAGGCACCAAACTGTCAAGGCACTGCGGTGCCTAATGTTGCCCAGTTTCAAAAGCAGCTTAGCACCTACACTGTAAGTGTTGCACAGATACCTTCAAACCTGAAGTAAATGGGAAGCTGATCAGTTAATGCAAGTACTTTGAGAAACTGATTCCCTGATGTGCTTGGGTAGCAAAACCTACCAATAAAAGAAACACACAGTGCATGTTACCCTCAGACAACAGTGCATCAAAGCTATACACACAGAAATCTGAAGCAGACCTTTGCTCCTTGCAAGTTAAACTACTGTCAGTTCCTGAACTAGCTTGTTTACGTATTTATCTGAAAATTCACCCTGCAGCCTGCAATGTAAAACCTCAGCATATAGAAGAGGTGCCAACCTTACAACATCACGAACTGCATTATGTTCTTACCCCTATTCTGAAACAATATTTTGGAAGTTCTTGCTTATGACCGAATGGGCTAACCGCTAACTAACCTATAGAAAACAGAAGTAAAATTAACTAATTCACATTGATTTTACTGATAATTGCTGCTCTATTCATGAATAAGACAAATATTATGCATGTTTAAATGCTGTTAATATTTGGTATTTGAAGAACTGATGCAATTTAGTCACACAGCAAAACACTGATCTTTTGTCACCCTACAATGTAAATACTCACAGTGCCATTCCTACACATATTGAGCAGAAAAACTGATGAGAATAGTTAGTGCTTTGTTACCAACCATTGTCTGTCATACAAGTATCACACATTGAAATGCAGACCTCACTACTTTAGTATGAAAACACTGTTCCTAAACAAAGCCATGGGATTACGTGTGCATATCTGGTTTACTCCTTCACATCAAGCACAAACACAAATAGTAATTACTGTATAGCTGAATTGTGGCTGAAACAAGCAGTATAGTAATGTCACAGGGCTTTAACCATGGGTACTGCCTCTTGGCATGAAAAATAGCATGATATGGAGTTGTCTCACTACAGCATGGTGGAAAACCCAACAATAAAGATGGAAGAAGGAACTAACTTCATGTTCTTTGGTATCACTGCTATAAAAAGCAAGAGTTGGTTTAATGCGAGGGTGGGTTACACATTAAAAAGGCATTGCTTTTGCAGGCAAGATTGCACCTTATAGCAAATGGCTGTATTGATGGTGGTGGGGTAGTATTTGCTGAGACAAAGTACACTACTAAATCATCCCTTGGAAAGTACAGCACAAATATGTGCTTGTAGCCAGCACTAACCCCTCTGGTACAGCCTGCCCTGCCTTCCTCTACTCTGACAATCAATTACCACAGCGTCTGCCTGATAAAACAGTGGAAATGACATTGCATATAATTGCACTTACAGCATCTGAAGGCTCACATGGTGAGGAATTTCAGTGCCTGTAACATCAGCTGCTTGAGCCCTGCAACTACAACCACTTCAGCTGTCACGTCGGATCTGCTCCAAAGGCACGTCCCATCTTTTGAGTGTTAAAACTGCCTGGGGACTGTGGTGTGAGTATCTACCACCAGACACTGCCTGGAGATGACTCTTCACCCACCTTACAGTAACATTAACGTGACTGCAAGGGGCAGGGCTCCTCCCTGGACACCCCTGCTTCCTCACCAGGCCTTCAGCCTCCAGGGTGGGACCTGTCCCCTCCTCGCGAGGGGCTGCCGTCCTTTCCTCACGCTTCAGCAGGTCTATGTGGTGTGCAATGTAAACTTTATGTACATATTTCTTATGAGAGTTCATACAATTCCACACTGTAAAGACTAAACGGTACAATGGATAAGAAATGTGACGTTCCTAACAGTTGGTGAGGAAAAAATTTAAGAAAAAGAAGAAAACATCTGCTGCCTACCTGTCCCTTCTTCGCAGGCTTCATCCCTTCGCTCCCTCTGCCTCCATCTGCTGAGGGCACATGCGGGCTGAGATCCACGGCAGCTCCTCCTCCCGCCGTTCCCCGCTCCGGCCCGGGGCCTTCCCAGGGGCCGCAGGGCAGCGCCCGCCCCACCGGGGTCTCTCCCGGGGCCGCTGGGGCGCCCGGAGCCCCCCCTGCCCTCCTCCCGCTCTCCCCTCGGGGCTCGCAGGGCTGTTTCTCACCCCGTTCCCCTCAGCCCTGGCTGCCGGGCAGCGTTCGGCCCTTTCTGCCACCGCCTTTCCCCGAGGCGCCCGCCCGTGGCTGAGGGGCTCAGCTGTGCCCTGCGCTGGGGCCCTTGGAGCCGCCTGGAACCGCCTGGGGCCGGCGGGGCAGCCCCGCCCGCGCCTCACGGGGTTCCCGCCTCACGGGGGCCGCCGCTGGGGCCTGGCCCTGGGGCCCCGCTTTCCTCACACGAATTTTTCAAAGCCTTAAAACCAAAATCGGGCTGAAGAGAGTTTCTGAATTGTTTGATCAGAAACACCCGCAAACGAAGCTTTGCAAATTGAACAGCACTTCTAGACACTGAATCACCCCGGAAAGTTGATTTAAAGCGCAGTCCCAAGGCAGCCGTGAGGAATTGTGTGGCTGCTCCGTGCGGGGCTCCAGGAGGCTGTGAGAGCCCCTGGCCCTGCGCTCCTGACATGGCGGAACACGCGCTCAAAATGGCGGCGCAGGGGCTGCCCCGCCCGCGCCTTAGGGGTTCCCGCCTCAGGGGTTCCCGCTCCTGCAGCCACCTCAGAGCCCGGCCCCGGGGCACCCGCACCCGGTACGGTACCAAAGTTTGCAAATTTAGCACAACAGCTCAAGCAATGTTTATGTTTTTAAATATATATAGGTTGAACTGTCGGTGTGACTGAACTAAGGCGATACTCGCCTCACTGTTGGGTGTTCTTTATCCCTTCTTTTCCTGCTGATCCCTGCGATTTCCCTGTGTCTTACTCCTGGTAACTAAACAGCACTTACTAAAATGAGGTCTCTTGAAGGTATTTTATGATAGTGCACGTGTATATTTTCCTCATATTTGTAATAGAAATTCTATAATGTGAAGTATTTTCACACGTTGATCATTTCCAATGTCACTCTTTGTAGGTGTTTTACCCTGGCAGCCAGGGCTCCGAGCCCGCAGTGGGTTGTGCCCTGTAGTTCACCACATGTGTGTGAGCAGTCCCAGCATCTCAGAACAGTCCATCCCTGTGGAGCCATATAAACTTGTTAGATTTGAGACCACGTATTTATATTTGGAGCCTACATAGGAAAAAAAATGTGAAAATGAATCCTTTCATTAACATTCTCCACAGCTTAAAGTGAAGTGGTTTCCTGCACCGCATGCAATGAAGTTATAATGGCAGTATTTCCTTAAACACGTAACCCATGTCTGTTTAAACTTGTCATTTTGAAATAAACTTCCCCAAAGATTCTTGTATATAGTCCACAAATTGATCTACCACACTGTGGTTTATCATGCGACTGACGCTTTAGGAGACGTGTTTGAAAGTGGCAACACAAACACCAAAATGTCTTAATTTAGTCCACGTGTTCAGTTCTCTAATATTTTGTGTAAGGCAGGGCAGATCTTGGCTGCATTCCCTAGAAGACTGCATTCCCTGGAAGGCTGCATTCCCTAGCAGCGTAGTCTGTAACTTCACTGTCTGAAAATGCCTAATTAAAACTCTGCAGAGGCTGGAATCGAGTTTTGAGGAAGTCTCATCAGCTGGGTGGTTATACGTCCTGGACTTGTGTCTTTCCTGATGGATTGCAAAAATTAATGAACCCAAGAAGTGTTTAAAGCGTTTGTAATAAATTAAGGCACTAGAGAGAAATCTCCTTCCGCTGTTCTTTGCATCGGATTTAAGATTCAGCAGTGGTTCGTGGACAAACTTGTTTCCCATCTGTATTTTAATTGTGCACTAATAATGTGTTGGGTTAGAATTTAAGGAAAATGATTGATTTTTCAGAGTTGCAGCCATTTCACATCCTATACGTCAAATGTTTTTGGGAAAAAAAAATCCAATTGCAAAATAATCTTTTGCACCATGTTTGATTTTTCTTAAACAATCAAATGATAATCAGATAATGCTTAAGCTTTATTGAGTGATTTTCCCCACAGTAATCTTTCAGTGCTTATCAGCAATAAATTGCTTTATGGGGAAAATGCTATTTGGACTGATAATGTTTTTAATCCTTATTTTGTAAGCTAAATTACTTATTTTACGCTCTTGGACTAAGCAATACACTTCAAAATGCAAAAATCTCTATAATTTATACATTTAATGGCTTTCTTAATTCTGCTCCATATGATTTTCTGTGGAAAATAGCAGAACTTAAATATGGCACCTGCTTGATGCTGACTTAACTTGCATATAGCCTGCTCATCAATCTGAATTTGTAGAAGATACATTATGTCCTCTTTTGAAACCATCCTTTTCCACAGCAAGATCAATCTTTTCTTTTCTTTTTTGTGGAAAACTATGTAAGGAAAATAAGATCCTGTATAATATCTGCCCATATTTGAGCTAGCAGTCAGCTACATGATTGTCTTTAAGGTTTGAGGACTATGACCAGTTAAAAAAAAAGTATACAGACATCAGTTGTGACATTCAGTGTTTTTTCCATAATCTGGTGATCTCCTCCAATTTTTCTGCTGTTCAAGAACTATGAAACTGGCCTTCTGTATACGAGCTCTGAGCTTTTGAGATGTATTCCTGGAAGACAGAATTGAGAGGTGATGTCCAGTTGGCTTAAGCCTTTTCCACAACACTATCTAAATGTTGCAAAAGATGTGGAGCCAAAACATGGGTATTCTTAAAGAAGGAAAATGTGAGAAGATATTCCATGAGGAGAAAGGGAAAACAAATAAACAAATAAAACCAAATCAAACCCCTCTGTAAATGCCAAGTTTTAAATACAACCACCCAAAGGCTAAGAAAATTTCATTCCAATTACTTGTTTAGCTTGGCTGGAACACACCACTGCTCAAGATTATATTGTAATAACCTGCAGTGGAGTTCCAATTCTGCTCCATATAGAAGTTGTGAGAGGAGGGGTTTTTATTTTTGTCCTGGAGCTCATCTCGTTATTAAATGTTGGTTTCAAAATAAAGTAATTCAGGGACATTTTTATAAGGAATGTAAACTATTCATTTCTGGAGATGCAACAGTGTAGGAATGTGGCAGTTTTTATCTACTTTAACAATATATGTGGAAATACAGCCGTTTACCTGAGTGAATATCGAGCTATCCTGTCTCATGAGAAAAACATTGATCTCTGTCTTACTGTGTATTACTTGCAGAAAAGTAAATATTGACCTCTTCAGTTAATGCTTATCTCTAAGTCAGTAAAATGCTCTGCAGAAGACAGTATCACTTTCATCAGCCCACTAAATTAGCAGTGCAGTATCTTGGACAAACATCTGTATCATCAGCTTCAAATACCTATTTCATATTGCGTAACATATTTTTGTATTTGTGGAAGTCTGTATTTAAAATTCCAGCTGCTTGTTTGAAAAGTCTGTTTAAGTGGAAAAATGCCTGGCTGCTGATATTTTTAATAAAAACACTATTTTCTGAAAATTAGTATTTTTTAAAAAGCATACGTGCTACTGAATTCTTCTCTCCTAACTTCTGACTTGTTTCCAAATGCTGTTTCAAGTAAAAAGATCACAGGAAAATTCTGCTATCACAGTCTTTATTTGTAACTGTTGAATAGAAAGAAGCAAACAAACAAACCAACCTGAAAATGGTTGCCGCAGCCTGATTTGTAGGCAAGATAAACAACAGCAGGTGTCCTGGCATTTGGATTTAAGTTTGGATTTAAAGTAAATTCTATCCCAGTTTCTTGCAAAGCCTATGTTAATAAGTGATTGTGTATCCTGAAATTCAGCAGACTGAACATAGTTCCAGCTCCCCCCAGGTCTGAAAGATTTACATAACTAAATTCTGGTCTGTGATTGCTACACTAATCGTCCACACTTTCTAAAAAGTATAACTTGATATTCTATCTGTTCTAAAGTTTTCCTTTCTGAAAAAGTTTGGGTTTATTTCAGTTACAGAATGTTCATTAGTGCATACAGATGTTCAGCCTTCACAACTTATTTCTTCTGAGATAATAAACATACTAGTTTAGTCCACTTAAGCAAAGAGGATACCGTTAGTGATAGGTTTTGTCACATTTGTCACTCATATTGTACTACAGAGCCTATCCGTATTTGGGGTTTTTTCCTGCTACATGGTGTTGGTCACATAAGGTCTTGGCACCTAAAGTCTATCAGATTTTATGCTATGAGGATATTAAGGAAACAATTGACTTCATTACTCTTCAGACCACCAATCCTTTTATTCTGTTATGCAAAAACATAAGAATATGACAAAATAGTAGCTTGCGTCATGGCAAGAGTTAACAAAGTTATGCTTTATGTTTAGTTCATTAATCGGGGACATAGGATAAACACTGTGAGAGCAAAGTATGCAGGTGATTGTAATGAAGGTTATTAAAGCTGAAAGACAATATAAGGGAGCTGAGGGAGTAAATTAAGTGAATGGGCACTATTATACTGAATGAAATCAGTGCTGATGACAGCAGTCCTGTTGAAGGAGGGGATGACACCCTGTAACTACATAACTGGTACAAATTTCCAAATTAACTGCGTGCACTCCTGAAAGTGATCTAGTTACTGAAGTGGAAAACTCACTGAAGTTGATCAATGAGCAATTGCAGTTCAAAAGTAAAAACAGAACGCCATTAGGTCTGTGACTGTTAGTTATATGAAAAGCAATATCGGGTATCTCATCTCAGAGGCCTCTGAAATTGTACTGAGAGACTCACTGTGAGTGTGACGAGAAGTGGATGAGATAGAGGGTGTTTTACTTTTTTAATCTGAGGAAGGAGATGTGTAAGAAGCAGCATGGTAAGAATGTAAAATAAGCAGTTTAAAGAAGTTAAATTGGATAGGGAGGGTAGAAGAGCAATACGCTGTCAATCTACCATTCCATTTGCAGGCTTCTTCCATTATTTATCTAAAAATACATTTTTAAAATCAGGGTGCCTGTGCATTTGTGCAGATTTTAGAATTTGCAGGTGTCAAAATGTGAATTTCATTGGGCTGTAAAGGGGCAGAGGGACCTAATTTGAGAGAGCTATGGAGGTACTTCAGGTGTGAACTATGCAGGTGTCAATTAAAACTCAAACTGCTGGAAGTAAAGAGCACAAGTTGAATCAGGGTGTGAATACTTCTATTAACTTACACACAGGTTTGCCAGCAGGGTGCTCAGTTTATGGACGTCACGCAGGTCTAAGCTTTTAACCAGCCACACTTTTCAGACATCTTGTTTCGTGGTATGCATTTGAGCTAACAGTCATGTTCCAGATGAGCAGGCTGTGGCATCATTCAGCAAAAAAACCCTGAGTTGATTGACTGGAAGAAAAACACATGTCCAGTTCTTTTAAAGTATATGGCCAGTAAGCCTGAAAGCCACTTCAAATCTGCATGAGTGAAGTACATGCTTTCTGAAATAGCCTGATCATTTGTCACTATTTTGTGGCCCAGGTCAGTCTATATATTGTGCTGACTATAAAATAAGTTCTCTGGAATGAAATCCAACATGTATTACAATGGCATTAGAGTTTAATGTAAAAATCAGTTGCTGATTAGTGGGCTTGTCTGCAGAAAGTGGTACATTTCTCTCCCATTAATTCCACAAGCTCTCCATCTGCTTTTGAGCAAAAACCAGGCTGTTGTGTGTGGTTTTTTTGTTGAATCAACTCTAATTTAAAATTATTAATTTCTAGGGGTTTTATTTTATCTATTTTGTGATACCTTATGAAACTGTTGTGCAAAACACTGTATGAAACTAGATTTAAATTTGAACCTTCCCATGAACATCATATAGAATTGAGGGATCTGGCTCTTTGGACCACCTGAGACCATTCAGTTCTCAACAGTCTTTCAAAGTGACCTCAGCCATTGTTGTTTTTTGTAGATGACAATAAAATATACAATTTAAAACATTTCACAAGGACATTTTTAGCTGCTTCTTCATCTCAGAAATAAAATTTTGTGCAATAATTCAATAACAGTAATTAAAATCCATGGCTGATTTGAAAGTTACGTCTTTCCTTGAAGCCTCCTCCAGTAATACAAGAATTAAACACAATATCCCTCCTCCTTTTTAACCGTGTTTTAAAGTTTATTTTATCACAGATCATTTATACTGTTTGCTAGTCATGAACATTGGCCCATTGCTTTCTTCTTCTAATGCACTATTCGTTTATATGCTATTTAAAATGCAAAGCCAAATTAACCACTGTTGAAATATCACGCGAAAAAAGAAATGTTTTATGAATAATGGAATTAAGGAAATGATTACTCAGTCTAGAATTTTAGAATCCTATTTCTATCTTGTTGCTTAACAAGTCTAGCTGTAATAAAGACAGATCTGTAATGCCTAGAAACATTTGTAACAGAGTCTGTTGGTCATATATCAGCAACAGATTGAAATGTTGCTTTAGTACTTGAGATCTTGATATGCCCGAAATGTGGAAAGAAACCCAGGCTTGATTAAAGGAAAGCTGTTCTGTGGGCTGCACAATTTCCTGTAACAAAGTTTAAAAGCAGTAGAAATAAGAAAAGGTCTGACTTGATAACAGAAAGGATCCTTGGTTTCTTTGTTTTATTAAGAGATGTTCAGATAAGTGACTAATTTCACTTTTGAAAACAGTATTTTACTATTTGCTGCTATGAAAGAGTTATTAATCTTAGTTGAATTTCTTTTTTGAAGGAGTACAGCAGAAAATTATATAAACCTACCATTTTCATGTTGTCTTGCTCTCTTTTCAAAGGGTGCTGATGTGTATATGCATTTGTTTTTATTTTGTGTAGAATCTTCTGTTCTCTTTACATCATGAAAGATAACTTATGATCTGAGTCAAGCTTTGACATACAACTCATATTACATCTCTCCATGACTACATGTACATGACTACGAATCTATAAAAGCATTGTGAAAGGTCATTTAAAAAGCTTCAGATTAATCAGACTTTTTATAGTTAAATGTTAAGTATGCCCTTCTCACTTAGAGAGCAAAATGTGCTCTGGAACTCAAGAATCTTAATGGAACCAAGAATTTCATTTTATGAATTATATAAATTGGAGCAACTTCTGTGCTATCACTTTCTTACTATCAACTGCCCTCTTCCTCTTTTAACATTTAAATTTCAGTGAAAATACCCAAAATAAATAATGGATCTAGTTAAAAGAACAATTAAACTTATCAGCATTGTCTTTTAAGCAGTTGCCACATCGATGTTTCATGTCTCATATACTACTCTTCTGAAAGTTTCTCATCAATATATAGAAAAAGCTGTTGAAGATTATCCACTGCTGCACACTCATAAAACTTACTTCAATTACTTCTTTTGTTGAAACAGATACCTTCATGTAATTCGGGTTCACTAACATCTTCTTACTAGTTTTAACAAAGATTTGATCCTTGTATTCTCCTCAGTGCAAGGATTATTGCGTCCTAGGAGTGTTAGCTGCTTTGCAGACTGTAAGGAAGAGACTCTTCATTTTCTTCAGTCAGCTTGGTGTCAAAATAAGGTTAAATGGCATCATTCTAAAAGGTGACGCAGAGCAATAATTAGTTTTTCAGAGAAGATTTTCCTGTGAGTAGTCTGGCCATTATCTTTCAGTTATAAGCTAGCCTTGAGCACGCAAGTGCATATATGACACCGGAAAACTTCTATTTCCTTTTAGAGCTATTGGAATAAGTTAGCTTTATGGAACAGAAAGAGGGCTCTTACAGATCAAAAGCAACTATCCATGGGAGGCAAACAGGCACAGGAGGAACAAAATCTTTTTGAATCTTTCAGAGCAACAAAGGTTTTGGTATAGATTCGTCAAATCATTTTGAATCTATTCAAGATATATTTGAAGAGGTAACAGCATGAAACCTGTCCTGCCTGAAATAGCAGAAAAGAAGTGAGGGGAAAAAATAACTGTTAACGTATTTGTTCATACCTGATACTGAGTTCTGTGCTCTTCTAATAAAACCTAGTCAAGATAATTATGCTTTCCTCTCATTAGCTGCAATAATTCTGTTAATTTTTGCAATTTGGGAATCAAAGGATGGTTTAAAGGTCTGACTACACCATAGCAATTACATGTTTCTTCCTTACATACAATAAAATCTATTCAGGCATTTTTAGGTTGCTTTTACATTATTCTACTGAGTTGTGGTGGGTTGACTATGGCCAGACAGCAGATGCTCACCCAGCCACTCCCTCATTCCCCCCTCAACAGGACAGGAGAGGGAATGAGATGGAGAAGCTCATGGGGCAAGATAGAACCAGGGAGACTTCTTACTATTACCATTATCAGAACAAACTCACCTTGGGGAAAATTAATATAATTTATTGCCAGTTAAAAATAGAGTTGGATGGTGAGGAAAAAAACCCTGAAACATCTTTCCTCTACCTCCCCCTTCCTCCAGGCTCAGCTTCACCCCTTTGCTCCCGACTCCTTCCCTCAGAACCGCAGGGGATGGGGACTGGGGGACCGCGGTCAGCCCCTCCCTGCCGCCCCTTCCTCCTCCCGCCGTTCCCCGCTCCAGCCCGGGGCCTTCCCAGGGGTCTCGCCCGGGGCCGCAGGGGCATCTCCGCCCTCCTCCCGCTCTCCCCTCGGGGCTCGCAGGGCTGTTTCTCACCCCGTTCCCCTCAGCCCTGGCTGCCGGGCAGCGTTCGGCCCTTTCTGCCACCGCCTTTCCCCGAGGCGCCCGCCCGTGGCTGAGGGGCTCAGCTGTGCCCTGCGCTGGGGCCCTTGGAGCCGCCTGGAACCGCCTGGGGCCGGCGGGGCAGCCCCGCCCGCGCCTCCCTCACAGGGGGGGTTCCCGCCTCAGGGGTTCCCGCCTAAAAGGGGGGCTCGCGCCTCACAGGGGTTCCCGCTCCTGCAGCCACCTCAGAGCCCGGCCCCGGGGCACCCGCACCCGGTACGGTAACAAAGTTTGCAAATTTAGCACAACAGCTCAAGCAATGTTTATGTTTTTAAATATGTATAGGTTGAACTGTCGTTATGACTGAACTCGCCTCACTGTTGGGTGTTCTTTATCCCTCCTCTTCCTGCTGATCCCTGCGATCTCCCTGTATCTCACTCCTGATAACTAAACAGCGCTTACTAAAATGAGGGACCGCCCCGCCCGCGCCTCACAGGGGGGCGCCAACGCCTCACAGAGCCCCGCACCTCACAGGGGCCCCGGGCCCTGGCCCTGGTGCAGCGGGTAGGTAGCAAATTGCCTTTGTTCATATTCTTTAAGAAAACAGTTCAAAGTGTGTGAACATTTTGTCTGTCCGCGCTCTGCCCCTCACTGTGGAGCACCTCACCCCGCTGACGGAGCTGAGCGGTGTGTGGGGAGCTCACCGTGTCACACAGCCTTACCGGGCTGTAGCGTCTCTGCAAGGGACAAGCTGGGAGCTCAGAGCTAACCTCGTCCTGCAGCGTTTGTACTGGGGGGTACGGTATAAAAGGGTTAATGCTGAAGATTAAAAGAGCAGTTTCGGGTCCCCACCTGTGGCAGTGTCCCACTGGAGCTCATGGCCAGCCTTGTGGGTTGGGTACAAGGGTGCCACAAGGAGCTATGGAAGGTGTTAGGAAACTGCTGTGAGAACTGAGTAGTTCTTCTGTTAAAAATTACCAGAAAGGTCTCAAATCGGGAGCTTCCAGTGATTTCTATTCGTGTACCTCAAAATTGTAATGAATTTGGATGTATTTACTCAAGAGCTAGGTAGGTTATTAACTCTCAGGGATGGTATGATTAATGGGCTCATAAAGTGTAAATGTTCTCCACTAGTTAGTTGGTTGTTGGTCTCCTGAAACTACACCCTTGTTCTTGGAGAAAGTGAGAAAAAAACTGAGCAGCATTATTGATAAATTCAGCTGGGAAACAAACAGATAAGTAAATTTCCTGTACAGAATGCTGATTATGACCTGGCTCTTTAAAATAAATGTTGCTTTCAATAAATGTTGGCTGAAGCAGCGTAACATTTCATGGCTTTCATCGCAGGATGCCCACGCTCAGTAAACTTCAGAAAAATGTTTTGAACTTTGATAGAAAGAAGTAGTTTTAATAAGCAAAGAGGTTTAGATAAGAGGGGAGTGTGGCTTTTATAATGATCAAAATTTCAATTAAATTTTCAATTATCAAAAATACCATAAATGTTTCATGTAGTCTATTACCGTATCAGTTCTTTGGGCTTATCTCATGTATTTTGAATGTCACTGAGACTAACACAAAGCCTTGACCTTACCTTGTAGTTAAGTCCGAATGCTTTATAGCACACAGGGAATGAATATTTGTTCTTTAACATTTATTTGGTTCTAGCCTTTCTGTGGGCATGACTCTGTAGCAAAAGCCATGGTCTCCAGTTGAGGTATTTGTGACTGTCACTGTCCTCTGGATTAAAGCTGTGTGGGCCAGTGTGGAGACAACCATGCTAACCCTAAAGAATGTGGTGTAGACAGCTGAGTCGTGTTGGTCATGAGCATTTGTTTTCATTTGCATCACTTGTCTTTCTTGGGGTTTATCTTCCCCTCTCTTTGTCATTTTTTCCCTCTTTTCCTTACATTTTTTAAAAATTTATTATATCTTTTTAATTATTAAACTTTTTATTTCAATCAACGAGTTTTCTCACTTTTATTGTTCTCTCTTCTTTCCCACTGGGGCAGGGAGGCTGAGCAGGCAGCTGTGTGTTGCCTAGTAGCCAGCTGGGGTTAAACCATGGACAATTATTTAACATATATACGGAACTTTGGCTTTGTTGTTGCCAGATGTATTTTCAGGGACGACTTCAATGTCCATTTACTTTAGTCATCTTGAGTCCAGAAGTCTTTCAAGATTAAATTGCACTTCCAAGAGTACACTGTAGCTGTGATCAGATTCTTTGTAACCAGATTGTTTGAGGTTAATAGGATTTTAGTTTGCCACAACAAAGAATGTAATTGTGAGTACAGTATGGACCGTGGTTACTGGGCTAGTCCGAAACAGTCAAAAGAACTCATTTTACTGATCCCACTGTGGATATTTTACTGCTTCATATGTGGATATTTCAGTCAGCTTCTGTTAATTTAAAATGTTGCTCAGATTTGGTGAGCTGTTAAGTTTATTGCCTGAACAGTATCAGTGGAGCTGGTTAGAATGTACACAGCATTGTACTGTTGGAAATAAAATAATTTAACATAGGAAAAGAAAAATAACAAAAGATTTTTGG
The DNA here is from genome assembly GCA_013398125.1 of Aegotheles bennettii. Classification (NCBI taxonomy): domain Eukaryota; kingdom Metazoa; phylum Chordata; class Aves; order Caprimulgiformes; family Aegothelidae; genus Aegotheles; species Aegotheles bennettii. The sequence goes on from VZRW01001316.1 coordinate 1,066,725, forward strand.
GATTTTGCTGGGGTTTTTTTGAGACATAGATTTCTATCATATATGCAGGCGTGGGAGTAGCCCTTAACTGATCACCTGAGCAGAGCTGCAAATTTCATAACAAAATTAAGCGTATTTATACTTCGGCTGGTCCTTGTAAATTGAAGGGGTATTCCAGTCACTGTGTAAAGTAGTATTAATCAGCTGCAGCCTAAGGTGATTTAGTGATAGAATTCGACAACTGCAAAACTTATGAGACTGCTCCAACTACCTTGAAAATGAATTCATTTTTACTTTGTGTATTTGTTTTTTGTGTTTGCTTTATATGAACACTGAGTATTCAGTTTGCAGAAATGGTCACAGGGAAAGCACATAATACACCCAATTTCTTTGAATGTGAAATTCCATCAATAAAATTGTGACTTAAATTGTTAGTAAATATCTGTTTGGGTCATCTTTGTTTATTTGGCTTTATGTTGTTTCTTGCAGAGCATTTTTCAAAGCATCTGCCTGCCCGGAGAATGGCAAGCAATCTGACTTCTTATGGAAGTAGTTTAAAGGTCATTTTGTCATGGTAAGTACATTTTTCACTTGAAGACTTAGAATAATGGAATAAACTATGTGTATGTTAGTTTATCTCATAATAAGTCTCAAACATTTAAAAAAAATGATTTCTGAGAAACACTGTGTATCTTAATCCTGGTCTGGAAAAAGTAACAGCACTGTGAAGAAATTACTGAGCTACTCACAGGATGAGGCAAAAAAAAAGCATCCATAGGGAAGGATTAGATGCTGATACTCAGAAACAGATCAATATTTAATGCAAATTTCAGAACATTCACTGTATTCTAAAGAAAAAATAATCATTAGGCTTGACAAATTTTTTCCTGCAATTGCTAATGCTGTTTAGGCAATCTTTATCAGTAAAACAAATCTTTATCAGTAAAACAATTTATCTACATACATGTAATACAGTTATTGAAGCTTTTTGTCATGGTGTTGGTACTCTTGGCAGGGGTGGTGGCAGTTTTTTTGTTTTATTTTTCAGTAAAGGGCTTAGTTAAAATAGGCTCTTTCAGATTGTTTGGGATTGACTGTTAGGAGAAACACCAACCTCTACAGCATGTGATGAAGAATGATAGAATTCTTTTGAGTGGAACTGAGTGGATCAGGCTTCGAGGTACAGCCTCTACATAAAAGTAAGTTATTTGATTAGAGAGTCACTAAATCAAACCTGAAAACACCCAATATGGAGACATATGTATTGAACTATCTGGTTTCTATAAAATTAGACAGAGACATTTTAAATACTGTTTTAGTTTAGGGAATAATTCCATTTATGCTGGTCACTTCCAGGTCACTTTCATAGTAATTAATGGTCTATAAATAGATGAGATTTGTACAATGTAAGGGGTTTGTAAATTCCAGAGATTTGCATCTCAAATATTAACAGAATACACTGATCCATTCTAGAAGTCTGCTCAGGCCAATTCCGCTGACTTTTGGTAATTCTTCCCACTATTTGTGTTCCAGAAGTACAAGTTACATGTTACTCAAATGGAAAAAAAAAATCAAAATAGCCCAGCAGATGCATTTGTTTACTTCTAGTGGAATAAGGTTGTTCCTAAAAGCATTCAGAAAAGCTGCCTGTATGTGTAATAGTCTGTCCTTTCTTCAGCATCACTGTTCAGTCAGTTCTCCAGTTCAGAGAGACTTGGTAGTTGATAGGTTCCATGAATATTATATGAAGTAAAAATATCTTTTAACATGAATGTTCTTCTAGATGTGTCAACATTTAGTGTCTTCCCTGACTGGGTATTAATCCTAGCTAATCCATCACTTAATATTCTCTCCTGATTTACGGCCTTTTCTGACAGTAACAGTAAAGCTTTTATCTTCATACTCTCAACCTTTAAAGACATCAGCATAAAGCAGAAGATAATACTTGTGTGGTAAGTTCATCATTCCAGATGATTATCTTAGCCTGTGATGGATGAAAATATATTGATTTTTAAAATAATACATCTCTGTAGGCGTGAATTAAATTACTGATACAGTGACTGGAAAAAACCTGCATCATTTTTGTTTCAAATGAAATTGTAACTCCCATTTTCTTTGCAAAAAGAGTTGTCTTGAAACATCTGACTATTGTATTCAAACTTCTGTATTCTTCAATTTGCTTCAGTCAGACCAAAATGATGAATAGATCATATAGTCAAGATTTAATTTCATTATTCACTGAGTCTGCAGGAGTATCATACTTCTATTGTATAGCTGTGTAAGCTAACATGAAGTGAGAGAAAAGCTGTCACTGGGGTGCACAGTGATGAACATCTACAGGATGTTGTAAATCGCACTGGTTAAATGAAAAAGCTTGACTTTAATAAGTGATTAGAACATTATTTCACTGCCAATATATATGACTTTCCCAAAGGATTCAATCTGACAGAATAATTTGGTAAGAGACAAAACAGGTGCACTTGATTAGAGAAAATATTGTGGTGTGTCTCAGCCAAACAGTTAGTGACTTTTACCTCATTTGGAGGATAAATTAATCTGTCACCTGGTTCAAAAGCCCTTAATTATTCCTTATTTCTCACTCTTGCTTTTGCTGAAGTTTTCAGAATTTTGTTATGAACATTTCATAATTTCTGCACTAAAAGAGCAGATGGAGGAAATCAGGGCCATGTTCTCAATGCTCAGGCTGAGGAGCGCTTTAGCCAAGGTGTGATCTCATCAGTTTTGGTGGAATTACTCGTGGAATAAAGAAGTGATGTCATCTGATTAAGAATGCAAACATTCTGTAGTAAATCTGACTGTGATTTGCCAACAACGATCTCTGACATTGTTGTGCCTTACAGAATAACTAAAAAAAATAAAAATGCCTCCTGTTACTGTAGAGGATGACCAGAGGGCTACCTGATTGTTGATTGACAGAGCAGCCCTCCTGGTCATCACATTTAGGTGCTAATAGTTTGATGATAATAAAGCTAATGGCCTAACAAGGGGGTGGACCATAAAAGGCAGGGCTCGAGGCACCGGGGGACCTTCAGTGCCTGAGCACTGGGGGAAGGAGCAAGACGTGCTCTGTGAGTTGGAGTTTGAGAAACTACTCAACCTACGATACCAGTAAGGACATTGAATGCTGGGAAGGGAGGCTGGCTCTGAGCTCTCTGCGCACCCAGCGCTCTGGGGCAGCTTGCTGCCAGCTTGGGATTACATCGCCTAGCTTTGCCTGGATCCCCGACACATCGCCTTGCCTGGATCCCCAGCAGTTACTGAAGTGAAAGGTATACCATAAAATTCTACTACTAGAATATAATATGTCCCTTGTAACATTACTTCTTGGTATCAGTAGACAGTAATGGATGGAGTGCAGAACAGGTCAAGTATCAGGTATTTGATGATTGTGATAGATGTCACTTTTTGAATATATTCAGAAACATGGTACAATCTGGAAAGTTACAGAACTAAACTTGTTTTTTTCATAATACCATGATTTGCTCCAGGTGCAATTACAGTATTTATTTCCATACTTTCTGACAAACTGATCCTTGCAGTGCTGAGACAGACCTGAATCAGCAGATGCACATAACAGGATCTCCTCTGACCAGGTATTTGCTCATCTGGTGCTCTACCTGACTATGCTTTATTAGGGCCTGCACGGACCATCATTCCACAGGAATTAAGTTGTCTTCTGCTTCTCTAAAGTTTGTCCTTGGCAGACCAGATAGGATTTAACCCACGAGGGTTACTATGCTACTCAGGGTTAGGAAAATAATCATTGTAATATCAATTAATGAAATAAGAAAGAGGCCAATTCTAACTTAGGCAGCTCAGAAAAAAATATGTTGATTGAACACAATTACTCAAAGGTGACACAGAGAAGAAAATTGGGTCTGTGCCCTTTTTTTGATTCATTATGAAATATAACCAAGGTCAGAAAGTTTTTTATTTGTCTTTAAATAAATGTTGCTTGTGTTCACATTGAAGATTAAAAAAAAATTATCTTTTTTTTTTGTGGAAAATTTTGCAGACAAACTAGTTAATACCTTTGAGCAGCAGGCAGCTCATTTCGGTGCCAAACATCATGCAACCAAGATTAAAAAATGTTTGTGTGTCACTGACATGAGTCATGCATAGGTATGAGTATTGTACAGTTATTCCACAATACTTTTGCCAACAAATCTCAACTTTTTCCATAACTCTTTGCTGCTTTGTTTGGGGAATATCATTAGCAGAACCTGGCAAGCATATTGTGACTGACACTGAGTAAGTTGTATTTCAGATGTGTCTTAGTTGAGGGTAGTGTGTTAACTCGGTCTGTCAGTCAAGTATAGCAAGCATAAATTGATGTAGCATTTTTACTACCATTAGGGTATTTTTGTATTGCACTATAATATCTGTAGTAGAATTTAAAGTATATAGAAATGCTGGGAAGTTTAAAACTGGTCATGGATACACATAGGATACACATAGGATACACATAGGATACACATAGGATACACATAGGATACACATAGGATACACATAGGATACACATAGGATACACATAGCCACTCAAATTTGTAGTATGTAAATAAAATTTCATATGCCAGTCTTTAACAAAATCTGGTCTTACTGAAAACAGCAGTTGAAAAAGGCACTATATTATTAAAACATTTGTACAATTTTACAAAATCTATATATAAAAGGTCTGAAGTCTCCAAAAAATGAAGTGAGACTTCAAATCCAATCTTCTTGTTTGTTTTCAGCTGAAAACATAATTTAGTTACCAAGAGCAAGTAAAAAAATGAAACCTGAGATATGGGTGATCTTCTAGTGTTTGCAGGCAGCTTTTAAACTGGTCTATAACTGGTCTAATAATTTACATGCTTGCTTCTCAGCTAACCTGAAAACATTTCCAATTGATTTTAGTGTGTTGAAATCTGTGTCTTCGTTATTCTCTCTGCAATCAACTTCTACAACAGTTGTAGAGTAGGAGCAATAATGGTATCACTGCCATGTTTTATGAGGCAATAATAATGTTACTTGTGAAGTTAAAATGAAGGGATGTAATAAAAAGAAGGATATATGTCCAGGAGTGTAATCACGTCCATTTTTTTCCTTATCCTGACTGAATGAATATCTCTTTGTGAGCAGACAGATTTAGAAACTGCTCTTATGAAAGGGGAAAGTGAAGAAAAGGGCAGTATGTAGTAACAGCTACTCTAACTCCAAAGGGAATATTGTCAGCTGGATGGAAAAAGGTGAAGATTACCATGTCATAAATTCTTAAAGACTCTCATTTTCTCCAGTGTTGTCACAAAGCTCTCTCTGTTTGTTGAAGAATAAGGAAATAACAACTTAAAGTAGCTGTAAGCTGTCACCTCCGGCAAGGATGCCAGTTATGGCTTTTGGAACACTCTCTTACTACACCATCTGGATGCCTTTAGTACAAAGTCCAAATATGAAATCACATGAGACCACACTTGTAGCAGACATGCATATCTGAGAACAGGAAGCTTTCTGCAATATTTATGAGTGCTTTTTTTCCTCCATCCTTAATAATGTACAAATAAACTGGATTTATCATCTTTTGATAGTTCAGTTCTCCACCTGCTCTTTACGTATTTAATAGTGGATGGGACAGACAGAATGCTGCACTGTGGTTTTAACATAACTGTGCAATGTTGTGAGAGGCATGGAGAGAATAGACAGGCATTGCTTCTTTGATCTTTCCAGTGTGAGACCTGTACTTAGTACATTACAATCTTGCTTCTTGTTCATATTTACACAAATGTTAAATATTTTACTGTCTGGTAGTAGATTGTTTGCTTACATTTTCACAATACACCCTTTTCTCCTCTTCCTGTAATGGAAGTAAAATACATTTTCAAGGCTAATATCAATTTCAGTTGGAATTTGTTGATCAAATCTTACAAATTCTTTTCAAAGTGTCAACTGTTAATAATGACAAGTAAGAATTGGTGACTTTGCAGTATTGAAGATTGCAGTCTTCAAATACTGGATGGCTCCTATCTGTTTGTTACACTCATGTGTTGTAATGGCAGTGTTGGCAATAACTTACACCTTGTGCAACTTCCCTGCTCAGAGTCTGTTCTGAAGTTATTAATTTCTGTGATGATCACTCCTCTGTGCTCTCTGTTGAAAAGGACTAAAAAATAGATGACTTTAAACAGTAAAATAACTGGATTTTCTGTCTTCGAAAATGCAGTTATACAGAGTTTAACAGCTGACTCTAATGTGTTTGTGATTATGTCAAACATTTCAAATTTTTCATCTTCATTCATGCATAGACAGTTCCAATTAATAACACTGATAGCTGTGTATTTCAATTAGTATGTGTACATTCACAAAATAAATGTGCCCCACTTTTCATTTTAGTCTCCAACTGCATGTTGAAGAGCTTTACCTCTGGCTTATTGTCTGCTTAGATGTTATGTGCAGCATCAAACCAAAATCTTCACTTTTTATGCCTTCTTTTCATATTAACTTATTCAGTGACAGTTGTTTTAGAAGAATGACAACACAAAAGAGTAGAGTTCCTTTCCCCACCAAAAAAAGGCAATGAAATAGCATGCCATTGCTGAATAGCTACAAGGTGGACTTAGAAAAAAGGTATGTCTTTAATCTATAGGGCATACCTAAATAAAACATCCCAGTCTTGGACTAAACCAGTAAACACTTGAGTGAGAGATGTAGACCAGGCACACATACGGGAACCTTCATTCTTCACCTCTTCTACTTCAAATGCCACTTCACATTTGGACTAGTCAAAAAAAAAGGGTCCTTGCTCAGACAAATTAACTCTGCTTACCTGTAACAACACAGGCAACTTACACCAGCTGGAAATGGAATTCATCAGACTGCTAGGACAGTTCTAACTGACTTTCACACCTTTCAGTTTCTTCTCTCCTCTCAGGATATGACTGGCCATAAATCATATTTCCTTTGGGACTAACAGGTTGTATTGAACCAGAAGTGCAGAATTCCCTGGCTGTGTAGTCTGGGAACATCAATGTTCTAGTGTGAAAGGTCAGATATTCCTCATTTTGGAGTGCAGTGTGCTTCTCTGATGTTTTATTTGGCTTCAGTTACAGTTGGCTTCCTTGTTTAGTTTTGGCAGATTATATAAAATTTATAGCACTTAAGTTATCCCTCATCATGTAATTTATGTGACAATTTACTTTCACTGTTTCTGTGGCACAATGAAGGAACAAAGATCTCAGCAAATACGCTGTTTAGTATAGTAGCCATGCTTCTGTAAGGCACATCCGCAAACCTACAGCATTTTAAACAACCACAGTTTGTGAAAAAAACTTAGATTTTACTTGTGGAAAGGATATCCAGATTTCTAACTCTGCTCATCATGAACGTTTAATCTTCAGTTGGATGTTTTCTCTTGTGAGTCTGCTTTTATCCATGTCTTGGAAACAGAGAGTATGAAATTGTAGGCAACTTGGCCTTTAGTTTGGTGGGTTGACCCAACCTAATGACCAAACACCCACATAACCCCTCGCCCACTCCCTTTTCTCGTGGACTGGGGAGGAAAAAAAAAGGAAGGCAATAAGATTCATGGATTGAGATAAAAACAGTTCAATAGGTGGAACAAAAGCTGGGTGTGCAAGCAAAGCAAAGAAGGAATTATTTACAGCTTCCCATCAGCAGGCAGATCTTTAGACATTTCCTGGAGAGTAAGGCCTCAGCATGCATAGCAGTTACTTGGGAAGAAAACACTGTAACCATCAACACTTGTGCTTCTGTCTCCTTCCTTGAGCTTTTATTGCTGGGCACAGTGTCATATGGTACAGAACATCCCTTTGATCAGTTGGGGTCAGCTGGCCTGGCTGTGTACCCTCCTGATCTCTTGCTCACCCCCAGCATACTTGCTAGAGGAGCAGAATGGGACAAAGAGAAACCCTTAACTCTGCACAGGCACTGTTCAGCAATAGCCAAAACACTGGTGTGTTAGCAGCATTGTTTTAGGCACAAATCCAACACAGAGCACTGTGCTGGCTGCTGTGAAGAAAGTTAATGCTACCCAAGCCAGATCCAGTACAGCTGGGGGTGTGCAGAAGGCTGGAAGGCTCTGGTTATTTCTCTTTCCATAGGACAGTTCTTCTGGTTTGTTGCTTGTTGCATTGAAAGGCTAATGGGATGTATAGAGCATTTTCACAACACTTGTATTTCAGGGCCTGCTGTTAGAAGAGAATTTTATTTCACCATAAGACCTAGGTGAAAACGAAAATGATAATTTTTATAAATCTTTTCCTTGTATCTACATTAGGTATCTTGAAACTTTCAGTCTGTCAAGATATTCTGATAACAGATACAGTATTTAGCACTCATATTTAGAGTTAACTGTAAGACAAATTTCATTGTCACAGTTTATAAAGTTTAAAGTTAGATTGGTCCTTAAACAAACTATTGTTAAGCATTTTCCTTTTATGCCAGTTTTCCTCTGTTTGTCTGTCTCACAAGTCCATACCTTATTTTACTTCTTTCAAAAGAATTAACTGCTAACAAGAGCCTTAGGTTTGTCAGTTAAACTTTGCAGACAGTTTAACAAGCCTCTTATTACAAATCTTCTTAGAGAAAATCTTGTATAAAATTACATAGCTTGCATTTGAATTTATAATGCTGAAGCAACATTCGTTTACAGGTTTATAGGAATAATAATAACAAAAATACAGAAGCAAGCTGTGTAAGGAACATCCTTTCACTTCTGAAACAAAAGCTGCAGTTTAGAGATCAGCTGTCTGCAGAAACATGCTCTCTGATCAAACAGCTGGACAAAATCCTGGGTTACAAGATGTCTTTTGCTAAGCATCTTATAAGAAATATCCACGCACTTGCATAGCTAATCCGAATAACCAATCTTCAAAAAGAAAAGACAGCACAACACATGGGCTGTAACTTGGTAAAATGTCTATAAATCATTATGATGTGAATAATAAACTTAGTTTAATGCATGGTTGTCAATTCTATAGGATTAGAAAGTTCATTTGAAGGGTTTAATTTAAAGGGTTCATATAAATATCCCTAAGGCCTGTCATGAATGCACAAGCTACTCCACAAATCTGCTTTGTAAATTGCCAATGACAGCAAAACTAAGATAGTTTTTTTTATCTGGATAAAACCTTTACACAAATGACATAAAGCCTACACTCAATGAAGACTAGGAACAGAACTGTAACACCTAGAATTTACAGTGTCTTAATGGTTAGCACATCCTCACTAGAAAAACAACATCCAGAAAGAGGTGCTGGGTTTGTTTCAAATAAATAGGGCATTCAGATTCCACAGCATTGTCGTTTGAAAATCTAGGTGTTCATCAGGCAATTTTAGATATGTAAAAAAAAAATGTGCCATTAGTTTTCATTCACTCTGAAATCATAGGATTTTAGGAAAATTGCTCAGACAAGGTTGCTCAGGGTGTTGACTTGAGTATACAATGGGTTAACAGTCAGTCAACAGATTAATGGCAGGACTGCCTGGGTGACGAGCATGAGAATATAAGATAGTATATTCAAATTTAGGGCATTACATGCTACTCTTTTTTAGTCTCACCAAAGATGAAAAAAAGGTTGTTCCAGTCAAGTCTTGAAAATGTCCAAGAATGGAGACTGCATGGCCTTTCTGGTTGCCCAGCTAGTTCCCGAGCTGCAACACCTCCTGGCCAACTCCCCCCTGTTTATATACTGGGCATGATGTCTTATGGTATGGAATATCCCTTTGGCCAGTTTGGGACAGCTGTCCTGACTGTGCCCCCCTCCCAGCTTCTTGCTGGCAGGGCATGAGGAGCTGAAAAGTCCTTGACTAGTGTAAGAACTGCTTACCAACAACTAAAACATCAGTGTTTTATCAACATTGCTCTCATAATAAATCCAAAACACAGCACTACACCAGCTACTGGGAAGAAGATTAACTCTGTTCCAGCCCAAACCAGGGCACTCAGACAGTTTCCCATAGATAATGGCACTCCAGTCGGCATCAGTTATCAATGTACTAGGATGAAGCATTTCTACATCCAACCTAAAAGCGAAGTACACTGCCAGGATATAGCCTTAGACAGGAGATTTACTTTTGGAGTTACCCAGAAACAAACAGATATATGATATATATGCTTCCACTGCTCAAAGTAATGACAAAGACAGAACTTCCATTCTCATAGCCACTTCTAAAATGAAGATGAGAAACAGTGTATTTTCTGTAGAGGACTTTTTATTTTGCTTTATGTTATGTTACTCTGAACTTTGAAGTTGAGCATGGTACAAGATATCCTTGTAGTATTGCTCTTTTGGATGGTTCAAATTGCCTGTGGAAACCCTAGATAAGCAGACATAACTAGCTGTGTGTCTGTCACAGATTATTTTTTATACCTGACACCACAGTAGGATCTTTGTGATGGATTAGATGTGTACACTAATGTTCACAGATACCCACAGCAGACTCTTTTGTACTTACAGACAGCTTTTTCTTTCTAGAAGTAGGCTTAGGTGTTTATTGGTATACAAACATCTGGGATGTACATGAAATCTTTTTACCACTTCAGTTATAATAAGAAACTTTGCTCCTTAAGAAAAGACTTGGAGTATGCTTTAAGCATGATCTGTCTTTGTAGTAGTATATTTGTTAGCTAATATGATAACTTATCAGAAGTATATATTTGCTATCTTGGAAACGCTGGTGTTGGCTTGAGTATATGATGGGTTAACAGTCAACAGATTAATGGCAGGACTGCCTGGGTGACCAAGAGCATGAGAATGTAAATAGTATATTCAAATTTAGGGCATTACATGCTACTCTTTTTATAGTCTCACCAAAGCTGAAAAAAATTACTCTTTTCAGGGGCTTCACTAGATTCACATAACACCAGCTATTACTTTTCATTCACTCAACACTTTTGTGGATAGCTCTTGCATCTACTTAATCTCGTGAACTTGAAATCTGCTACTATATATGAACTGAGTTATTTGTTCTTGAATTTTATATTCACACTCTCTTTATCATGAGGAGCTGTTGTGACACTTATAAATAGCATTTAATTCTTCCTTTTATTCAGTGTAGTCTCTGAGGTATCCTTTTAATTTCATTAGGTTTCAACGAGAGTTTACATTAAGTTTCAAATTAATCCAATACCTATGTTCCATATAGGTATTGCAAGCTCTTGAAATAATCTTTTTAAGTTTAAAAGTTGCTTAATACCGAGTGGGTATCAATAAAAGTGCTGTCTTTTTTTCCTTAGTATAGTGTTCTTAACTTTATCAATATAGTAAGGATGGTCAGACAACTCATTAATTCTTCACTTAATACAGATAGTCTAATATTTAAATGTCCTGTTATATAAGTAATCAATTATTTAAATTATTTGTTGCCACATTTGCATGTACAGTGGTATCACACAGTAGTTATATAGCTAAAACACAGAGAATGAAGAATCAATCATTCTGATCACTTGAAAGTCAATCAAATTTTATCCCTAGAAAGAAAATATAAACTATTTACTTTAAGAAGTTTTCCAAATGGAAAAATATAATTAATTTTATATTTGGAGGGTGTTTAAAAACCAAACAACTCATACTAAATTAGTTTTCTTTGTAGGGTTTGCAAAACTGTGTTTAAGGTCCACCTTTGTAGATCAGACTTTCTCTAGAACCACTAAATCATGTAAGCATATACTTAAGCATATGATTATTCCTGCTGAATCATTAGATTTGTCAGGGAAAAAAAGAAGTTTAGCTGCTTTATTAGCTTCACTGTTATGTTAATTCTCCTGAAAAAGTCTCATTTAGATTTTTTTGCTGCAGTGTCAGACACTTTGAAAGGACTGCTATAAACCTTTGCTTACCTTCCCTTTGACACAGTAGCAGAATCATTATGGGATTTCTAGACATGCCTTCTCTGTATGATGAAGAAGGAAATTATTCTCCGGTGAATTACATATGAGAGGTCTGTCATCCCCTGTGAAGGAATGCATTTTTCTAATTCTATTTCCTGTTCTGGACAGTTAAGGAGGGAAGACAAGCCCTTGTTTTAGATGAAGCAGATCATCCAAGTTGACAGTATAATTTATTCTAACAAGTAGGTCTTCTGCCACCCACCTCCAAAAGAAACACAGGCAAACTATTTTTTTTTTAGTTCACAGAGAAAAAAAGCATGTCAGTGTGTTTGTACATGGCATTCAGGTGAAATGAGTATAAATATCATCATAAAGAGTCATATAGAGTGACAGCACTAGGGTGGGAAGTAGTCAATGCCTGTATTTCTCTGCATGAGGCATTCTTCTTCCTTTATGATTCCAAGGATTTCTCATTAGTGTAGTTTTTCTGTTGTCAGTCACCTTTCTTACCACCATATTCTCTGTCATCCAAACTGTACATGTTGTTCTCATTGCAGTTGGTCTTTACACTTACTTCCTATAGTGTTTGTTTTTATGTCTAATATTAAATTAAACCTTACATGCCTGTCATGCCAGATCAGTTTCATAATTTCAGAAATTATTTCTCTGTATGAATGGCTGCATGAACTGAACATGAGAAAAGGGTAGAATTTCTGAAGATAAGGAATGTTTCACAGATTTGACAAATGTGTTTATTTACTCTGATATTTTGTGTCACAGAGAGATACTAATTACATTTTTTTTCCCCACATGCTGTGCTTCATGCAGGCTACCTCTATTTAAACCACTCATTTTGCATGTTGTGTTGTCATTGCTCAGTCTTTTAAATATGAATGTAGGAAGGAAGAATATTTTATTTTGTACAATTTATTAGAATGCCTGCAGTCAGTGCTTCTGGGAATGTTCACAAAAATAATTTTAAAAGCTCACACTTCTATTTCTGCCTGTCTCCCACTTTCCAATTCCTGGCGTGATGAACAGCTTATTCCTGATTCTGTTCTGTAACTCAGAGGTTGAGCTGCAGATCAAACTATGTAGGCATTATTGCAAAGAATGTATGTATCTCAAATACCCTAAAATGTATCAACCAAGTATAACTGAGAAAGTATCACAGAATCAGAAAATGGTAGGAGTTGGAGGGGACCTCTGAAGATCATCTAGTCTAACCCCCCTGCTAAAGCGGGTTCACCTGGAGAAGGTGGCACAGGATTGTGTACAGATGGGTTTTGAATATCTCCAGAGAAGGAGACTCCACCCCCTCTCTGGGCAGTCTGTCCCAATGCTCTGTCACCCTCCAGGTAAAGAAGTATCTTCTCGTGTTCAGATGGAACTTCCTGTGCTCGTTTGTGCCCATTACCTCTGGGTGCCACTGAGAAGAGTCTGGCCCCAACCTCTTGACACCCACCCTGTAGATATTTATAAGCACTAATAAGATCCCCTCTATTTCTGTTCTTTGAAATGCTCAAGTTTTTCAGTGCTGCTTATCTCCGGGTCAAATGGACAACGACTTTCAGCCCATCGTTTCGCCAACTAGGTTTCCACTCTCCTGCTCCCCAGCACCATGTCACTGGTAGTACTGTTTCCCACAATCTTTCAGTAAACTACATCTCCAGAAAGGCTTTGCAAACATGGCTTTAGTTAGTCAGATCACCTCTTTGGAGTGATATCAAACTGCAGAGAACTGAGAATTACCAGTTGTTTGTGTAACATTTTCATGTCCCTGTATGCTTACTGGGAATGTACTGTTCGAATGATTGTTTAAAATAGTCTCAGGTAAGGAATTATTCAAAATGCAATATCCAGGCTCATTAAAAATAACTCCTCTGCTTCACTCTGAGCACAATGTTTGTGGGCAAAGCTGAGATTTGACAGACACTGTTCTGTCAAATGATCTGCACTGTAGAAGAGGAACAAGAAAGTTATCTGCAGCTGCAGGCTGACAGACTGCACAGACAGCCCTGGCAATTCAGTACAAGACTGTGTGCTGACATGACAAAAATAAGAACTGATAAAAACCCCATAATATAAATTTATTTGCTATTTTAAATCCAGTAATTTAAGTCTGTGCACACTTTAGCACACTTGGTTTCATAGCAATTTGCTGTGTGAGCATTTATTATGCTCTAAGATGAGATCCCACACCAGTCAGAGTGTTGAGGTAGAACTTTGTATTTTTCTTGAAGTCAGGACACCAAGAGACGTCAGAAAGCTTTTCATATTTAATGATGTTATATTATAACATCATCTATATTGAAATATTTTGAATTAAAGAAAATGCAGTTTTGCTAGTAGATACAGGTTCTGGAAGTTATTTCCTCCCTCAGTCCTGCACACTGTAGTTGGGCAAGTTATCACCTCCAAACTTACTCTCATTATCCAGTGTCAAGGGCGTCCTAGGCTGCTAAAGCCTTCACACAGTCATCATTGGGTCTTAAGTAAAGTCCAGGGTTTTTCTGGTCATACCAAAACATTTGGCTCATAGGTGCTCTGCTGCCACCTTAGGAAATTCCTGTCTCTCATGGGCAGTGGTCTCCCTGCTTGTCTGGGGTCTGGTGTGGTTCACTGCCCTCCCAGAAAGATGCTTTCTCCTTCCACCTTCTCATAGTTTTCACCCAGCATGCAGTGGCAAGAACACAGTACAGTCAGTCATTTTCTCTGTGTTTAATTAAATATAACAGGAAGTTAATAGTGAGTCAACAGTTACATTAATCAGAGGAAGCAAGTCCAGGGTCCTACTAGCTGTCCCACCCTCTTAGGGAAGTGCTCCGGAGATAACAGCAGTGAATTTTTGTAAGAGACACTCAGCTGCTCTAAACTATACTCTAGGGTAGACTAAAATAACAGAAGTCCTCTTCTGTACTCCTTTGCCCTCCTTTTCTAAAGTCAACAAAGACTAAACGCAGCACTTTCAAAGAGACAAACAGAAAACAAAAATTACACTCATTCCCAACCCAGGTTTTTGTCCTCAAAACTACCTTCCCTTGTGCTGGGTCTAGCTGAGTCTGGCCACATCCCTTTACTCTGGATGTCTACTTTAGCTCATTAGCTCCAGCAGATGGTACAAGCCAGGCAATATAATGCTGAAATTTACAATCTGCAAATGTTGGAACACATTGTTGTATATTCCATAATTGAAACTGTTGCTGTGTCCTGTATATTCTGCAACCTTTTTGTACATGCAGCCATTGTTATCCATTTTCTGTAAAATATTATCCACAAAGGTTCAGAAAGTTTCATTAGTATTGCCATAAAAGTCAGCTAAACCATGTTTTATGTCTTCTCTTAAGTTGAAGTATTTTGCAACTAATAGAAAACACTTTGTAGACCACTTGCTAAATGGGTGTGTAGCAGACAAACAGTATAGGTGATTCATTTTTATATGGAGTGATGGTATTAGAAGAGTTAGAAGCTAATACATCTTTAGCTAATGATTTTTCCCTTTGTTTTCAGCACGTAAAACCTTATTTCGTGCATATTTTTTTACCTCTGCAAAACATCTCAATCTATATTTAGACTGAGGTTATTTTTATTGAATAATTGAAATGCAGTTTGCCACGCACGAGTATTTTACAGACAATGGAGATGGATTACAGATTAAAAATTTGGAGAGAAGAAACGCTCAGCTCACTGATTTTTTCCCCCATATATCAGGTGAAGAGGCTTACAGGTAGGTTATGGTTTGCAGAGGAAAAAAATAGTGCTAAATAATCAAGACTGGTCATTAGATATACAATCCCTTGAGACATATAGCAACATGTTTTTCTTTTCTGGGGTAAATAGTATGAGTCAATCAGGTGTAAGAGGAGTCTGGCTCACTTTTTGCGAGTTAAACTGCGACACAAATGACCTGTGAAATGTCCACATGAAGATTTTTCATCACAGGCAGGGCAAAAGCAGTGGGGTTTTGATCCTGCTCCAATTCCTGCTCTGTGAACACTGAAACCACTTAAACTTTCTCATCCCTTGCTCTGTGTGATACTCCAGTATATTATGTTAAATGAACTACAGCTACTTGAGGGATAAATTATAAAGTCATAGTATTTCTAATAATTTTCCTTTTTCTTTTAAAGCAGTAGTCAAAGCTTTCATATGTATCAGGTAAAAGTGGGAAGGGGAGAAAGAGGAAACTGCACACAAGAAAAAGGTTTCAAAAAATTAGGATAAAAATTAGCACTAGACAGCCAGCTTGAAATCATAGTTCACAAGTTCATACAGGGACATTGACCCCTATACACTATGATCTCCCCCTCAGCCACTACCTTTTTCTACCTCATTGAAGCCTGTGACAGCTCACTGACCAGTTTTACAACAGGAACAGTACTGCATGCACTGATATTTGTTGAAAATCCCATCCTACTTAGTCAAATATCTTTTTATTTATTTATTGTGGTTACAGGGCTAATAGATAAATAAATACACTTCTTTCTTGTGGAAATATGCTGAAATTTGTAATTTCCATTAAATACTAACTTCCATTTTACACAAAAATGCAAATGTGTCTTATGATGGCATGGACACTTGAAGAAATATTGAAGAGAAGAAAGGAGTAAATCACTTGTTACTGATCTCCATCTGGACATGGAGCTAGCTGATGACTAGTAAGAGATTTTTTAAAAATAATTTTTCCTGTAGCCAAAGTGCCTGTTAGTCATAGAACTATGGCTTCAAATATCACCAGATGAACAAGGAGAGTGAATTTGGCTGTCCTGCAGTACAGCCCTAATCTTTTGTCTTTTGAACAAAAAGGAAATAATGTTTTATTAATACCTGCATTTTTTTCCCCAGATAGAACTTTTTAAGTAAACCTTACATGTATTTTCAAAACCACCAATGCCAAGATGCACATTTTTCTTTAAATATTTTGTTTACGGAAAAAGTGTCCAGCTCTGATCCTAACAGAGCTGTATTTTGTTAGCACAAAGTTTTCCAGCGAATCACTTTAATCCTGTAAATCCTCAATATAGACAGGGCCTGTTTCAGCACAAGTGCACACTGCTGTGTTAGCACTATTGCAGGGAAGGCCACTTCGTTAGAGCAAATAACCTCTCTAGGGCAGCAAAGAAAACCTGAGTTATAAAATGATTTCCCAAATATTCCTGAACAGAAGTTTGGAAAGCATTTCAAAGAGCTTTTCATTTTGCAGCTGCCACACTGTGTCAAAAACTTTAATTTTGCTTAGGGGTATTACTTAATTTGGCACCAAATGACCTTATCAAATTTTATCAAAAGGAAAAGCAATACAACTGAATTCCCTGGAGTAATTTCTCTGAAGCACTTTTAATGTAATGTTTGATCAAGGCTTTTTTTTATCACTTTCTTTTAGCAGGGCTTTAACTGGAACCATGTTAAATTGATACTAGAACACTTTCATCTACTGTAGCTCAGGCATTCACTTGTTCACTTAAATATGTTTTCTTTTTAAAAAACCTTTGGAAACATACATGTAGAAATTTTCTGCTCTTTGTACACCTTGTTTGATTGGTATATAGAGGTAGCTGAAAACAGACTGATAAATACATGAAGGTAGCAGGCTGCAACTTGCTCTCTCAGCCTACAGGAACACTAGGACTGTGTCTTCAAAAGATGACCAGCACAACACCACTAGCATGAATAGATTCTTCATCGTTTACTCAAAGAGCTTATTTCATGCTCTGAGAGTTTATTTCCCTTCTTCCTGCAGAGGATGCAGAAGGACTGAGATGGAAGATTTTAGTCTTTGAAGACTTCAGAACCAGCAGAAGTCTGAACCATGACTTCACTGTCATGAAAAGAAGTCCACCAGGAAATCTTGATGCCTCTAATTCAGAAAGCATGAATTTGGTAGGGTTTTAAATGTTTAATTCTAAAATAGAATGTTACACAAATAATTTTCATAAAATTCTTAAAAAACTATACACCAACATGTTTTGTGCAGTATTTAAAGAACAAAGCCTATCAGAATTTTTTAAACCAGAGGCTATTACACATTTTTACTTTGTTCTCTTCTGTAAATTGTTCTGCGTGTCTGTCTCGAGTTTAAACTTGAGTGATGTTTACTGGATTACAAAGCAGTAATTCATCACAGTTTGGGAACAAAGGAGCTAGCTGTTTCTTTCATTAAATAACCTATCATATTTGGTAAGATCAGATATAGCATTGCATTCGGTATTGAGATCAGAAGCCACATATCAAAACAAATTTGTTACTGCATAAATTCTTTCATGTTTAGGTACCCACACCCAGAGAGTGAGACACTCCTTACAGCCAAGTATCCAGTCAAAACCCTTTGCACTAGATTACAGAAGTAAAACTGAGTTTCTTGTGCAGTCTTAGATAATATGCTCTTTCACAAGAATGCTGAAAGAGAAGAATGACTTAAACCAACAGCTGAGAAGAAATTAAAATGTAAATAAAAATGAGCAGCTGACGAGCACAATTTTTGAAATATCCTGGGGAAAAAAATTATGCCTGTCAAGCTACTTTGAGCTCAGAGTGTTTTGGTCTTGATGTCTTAGAAGTAAATAAATAAGGAGAGCAGGAGAATAGAACAAACCTGAACAGGTGCTTATGTGATGAATCTTTATTGATGAGTAGAAGACAAGATCTAACAATATTTCTTAATGTTACATCCAGCTCAGAAAAACCAAACACTATGGTCAAAATAATAAATTAATTCAATCAGACAATTTAGTTTCATTCCAACATAATTACATGCAGTGGTATGGGTAATCTTTATGCTCATTAATCTATACATGTGTACTTACATTTATGAGAAATTTATATGCAAGAAAAAAGTAGATCTGTAAATCAAAGGAACATTAAGAAAATAAAAGCACAATGAAGTATATCATAGATGGAAATCATGACATCAAGATGTAAATGCCAGAAAGGATTGAAAGCAGAGCATTACATAGGAGAATTAGTGAGAGAAATAAAAATGAGTCAATGAAGGAAGAAAACAAGCCTGGCATTTGCTGTAGTTTATATCATTTGATAAGCTTGTAAAGTAAAATTCTAGCTTGGCTAGAATTAAAGCAAAGCTCCCTTGTTAACAGGATAAAAATTCTACCCCTCATGCTGGCGTTCTTTAATCTATACTGTGTCATTCAGACATGTCATGACAAAACTAAGCCCCAATGTAATTCAAGTGAAGAAAAGGAACTGTATACAGGATGCATTTTCTTCTGATCTTTGCTATTTCCTTACAACATGAGTATAGGTACTCCATATTACAAAACTGTATTAAGATTGGTCTTATTCATTGGTGAAGTAGTAATGAAAGAAGTCTAGGACAATTTTACAGGCTTTTTCTTCCTTGAATGACTAACTTGTTCATACTTCAGACTTAGGAAATATGAGTAGGATTATTAAATTAAGAAAATGTTAACATTAATGTATTCTAACTTCCAAGAAAAAATACCACACCTAATAATTAATTAGATTATAAACTGAATGCTCTTTGAGATTGGCACTCAGATGAAAGCGATCATGCTGCTGAAAATAAGGATTGAGAATAAGTGGAAGCAAAAGTGTAACGTATAAGAGAAAGGACTAAAACTGACTTTCAATGAGAGGGAAGTTAGTAGCTCATTATAGAAAAAATGCAGGAGGGACTGGGTTACTGTATAACTGTTGTATGAGACAAATGGGGTGAATAAATTTGAGCTGTCAGTAGGTGACTGCAACAGAATAGCAGTTAATATTAATAAGTGAAATTTAGGTTTAAATTCATGTAGTGAAAAATAGCAAAAGGAAATTACAATTATTTGGAAGATTCATCTTTTCCCATCATAATAAAACTTTATAGAAGGTAATATCCACACTCTCCAGAAGTACTGCTATTAAGCTCAAAGTAGAGCTTTACTTTTTGTCATTTGGACTAGCTGATCATTATAAGCAGAGATTTCTAAGAAGAGGATTCCATTTGTTACTTTGTTTTACATACAGCTGTGGAAACTAATATTCTGAAAATGTTATTTTGGTACTCTTTGGTAATCTAATAAGGAGGTTAACCCTGTGGATCATTCAACTTACAGTTAATCATCTGTGTTCTGTTTGTTCCTTTGATTATACTCTCTCTTCATCCCTTAATCCATACACAGTTATGAAGAAAAAAATAGCTGCCAGAATCAAAACCTGGACCCGTTGTGATAGTGCCTTACCAGCAGACCTCAAAATAAGCAAAACCCAGTTCTGAGTAATTAAATGCAAATTAAGAGACAGTTATGCACAAATTAAGATCTAATGTTAATTATAACTTCTGGTTTGGGAATATTTAGGAGGTTTGAGTTGCTCTATCATACTTATATCTTTATGTTGTTACTTTTATTTGTACTTTATACATGAGATATAAGTGACAATGCTCGTTTATTTCTTACCTTTACCTGTTGGTAACATTTGTCAAGCCTTTCCTTTGGAAGAAGGGATCATAAATCTCTTGGGGACGTCTTATTAGATTAAATGTATTTAACATCTTTGCTTTTTATTTTCTTCCTTATTATAGTTTTACATTGGAGTCATTGCTGTGCCAGTTGTCAGGCACGGGATTTTGTTGGTGACATGTAATGATCTCCTAGCAGAGTCTGCTTATGTAGCAAAAAGAAGTGTTTATGGACTAGTTTTTATGTACAGAGTTGTGTTTGTGCAGCTACTTACAAGAGCAAAATCTGTATTACTCATAGAGATGAAGACAAATGGAAATAGGAGAGGCCCTTCAGTGCCCAATCTACCATCACTGATGGATCATGTTGTCTGTTTTGGTTAAGATACAGAGCCTCTCAGCAGTTAAGTAAATGAAGTATGATATTAGTTACTTGCATCAGTATCTACTTTTGTCACTGTTAATTAAGCTCTTCAGCTGTTATACATGTAATACATATATATAGTTATTTATTAAATGCAGAACCAATTTTTGGCAGTGTATCTTAATCTATCATTACTAATATTTGTCTCTTCTAGATTCCATATAAATAGTAAAATGAGAGCTTTTTTTTTAATCAATGGACTGGATGATCTTGAAAGTCTCCTCCAACCTTGATGATTCTATAATTCTATTTATATAGAGAGCAGCTTCTGTTCATTTTATCTGTGTTTACTTATTTAAGGGAAACCTGCAGTTTGGCATCTTTAGGTAACACTTTATTCTGGCAGATTATTCAGATTATCTGCAGACATGTTAAGCCAGGTGTTGGTGACAAGGAAAGACCAGAATGAAATAGGGAAATTCTTGAAGGCAATGGAAAAAGAAGACATCTTATAAAACAATATAGGGTTAGGAGGCCGGAACACTTCATTTCTGCTCTCCTTTGTGCCTGCGATAAGGGAAGGCTAGGGAACCAGGTGTGTAAGTGCCCCATACTTGAGGTACCTACAGTCTGTTGGCATTCTGGAAAATTTCCACTGATCTTTTCCCTGCAGAATATGTGATTTTGTTTGTGTTTTGCTGTTTCATTTTTTCTTTAAGGTATAAGTTATTTTACAATCTGCGCAGTTTTTTGTTGTTGGGGTTTTTTTTATTTTCTAAAATACATATGTGCAATAGAAACCATAAATCTGTGAAACAGTGGAACAGATATTTCTTGGTCATAGGCTACTTTTTCATTTCTAATGTCTTTATTCCTTCTTTCATGCATGTAGAGAAATACTGAATAGCAGCCCTTTTTTTTTCCTCTGCTCATGTCAGTATAATTGCGGTGAACCTCACTGACGCCTTCCTCCCTAAACACACCAAGATGAGCAGTGCTGCTGGTTCTGGGTTACATTGTTCTAGGAGCAGTAATGACTGATTTGCTTGGGAAAAATCTGTCAAGTCTCTGTGTAAATTATTAACAAAAACAATTCTGTATTATTAATAAGACATTGCAAATACGGCTTCATGATAACTTAAAATGATGGCTTTAGATAAAAAATGGGTTTTTAGAGTTTTTATTGACAAAAATTATTTGCCAACTTTGTATCAGGGAATATTTCACAAAGTATCAAAGAAAAGCACAATTTTAATAGCATCCTAAAGTGATTTTTACATTTACCACAGCGTTTTCTACCTCTTTATAAAGCTAACTTTTATTGTAACAGACAGGAAAAGCCAGAGGAAAGAGCAGAGGTTCACATAAGGTGGAATTAACTTTTCTATGAATGTAACTGTAATGGATTTTTCAGTATTTGCAATTTAATAACATTAAATTGTTCCTTCTTGATGAAAATCATATGGAAGATGCACATATGTGAATAGTTTGAAAAAAATCCAGGGAGTACTACACTAATACTCTCCTGCTGCACAGCAGAGAGAATGTTAAACACTGCTTTTGTGCTGACCATTGTAGAGAAGGGGTGGTCTCATAGTCAAGAACGGTCTCTTCCGCAGATAACCCCAAGTCTATCACCCTTGCCATGCCTCTGTGTTTCCAGTTTTCAGTTAATGGTGTTGATAACTTCCCTGCATAGGTAAGGTCAGGTCAACCTGTATTTACTGACTGCATGGCACTGTTTCCTTATTAATGGAGTCACTGAAGTTCTGTTTTCATTGGAGCACAGTCTGACTCTCAGCTGGGACAAGGATATTTTTATGAGCTTTTATAAGAAAATGGGCAATACATTTGTGGTAAAGAGAATCAAAGATTATATCACCTCACAAACTATTTTTCCCCCAGTCAAGCTTCTTAGCTTTACTTTGGATTTGTTTGGAACTTTAATAGCTTCTCAGATTTCTTTTTCCTGTTTGTGTGTGTGCCATATGCTGTCAAAGGGACTTCTCAGTTACATAGCTGTAATTAAACTAGTAGCTCAGATAAACTGGTAGCAATCGGGTGAGATATCTCAATTGTAAGGCATGGAAACACAATGTTTTGTTGTTTAATTGTTTGTTGTACGTGAGTAGGGTGTAATTATTTAGAGGAAACAGATTTTCTGTTAATGTAATTATTTCTCTAGATATGACATTGCTTATGAGTCACCTTCCATAGCTTGATATTTGGACTTAATAACAATTCAAAGTTATATACAGCAAAAAGTGTGGGATCTAGCTTTATTTTAAGAATTTGACCTCTCTTGCATCTTCTTCCTTTATAGCCATTGGAAGGTGAAGAGAAAAAACATCTTTGACGAGTAATAAAAATGTGAAATATGAAGTTCTGTTTTGTTAACCATCAACCAGTTGTAGCTGTTGTGAAGCCAATGTAGAAAATTCTTCTTTTGCACTTGAGCTGCATGAAGAAAAAGTGTCTGGAGGCTTTGTGTTACTTTCTTTTTTCATTACATTCACTGCACAATTTCTAATGGGATTTTGCCAAATTAATGGGCTAAAATAGACAGCATTGACACTAATAAAAGGAGCTAACATCCTTTAACCAGATTGTGTCTATTGAAGATCTGGGCAGTGTAGACAAAGGGTTTACAGCAGCCTTATTTTCATCCATCTGTACATATTTTTTCTGGGCTGACTTTGTATGTGAAAGAATCTGGCCAGAGTCCAGAATTTTGCAGCAATTTTCTGGCATGGGATTTTGAGAAGCTGAGTATGTTATGACATTCTTCTGGCTATATGTCTTACACTTGGAGCAGAGGTATAAAAGCACTCTGAATATAAGCAGCAATTCAATAGTATGATGATACTTTGCTGCTTTATGTTGTACTTCATTCTTCTTTCAAATGCAAGGATGCTGTACGTGAAAGCCAGAACTGCTGGCCAGAACCGTTAGTCAAATATTTGTTAGCATTTTTGCTGGGCTTCCCTTCTCTCCATTAGACAAGTTATTCAGAAGAGAGTTTGGGGAGGAAAATTCAAGTCGTTCTCTGAAACAGAATTTTGTACATTTTCACCTAGGACGGAATGAGAAGGTTTATAGGCAATTGAAAAAGATATACACAAAAGATGATGCTGACTTTTTTAATACTAATGAGGTGAATGCAGCTGTAAGAGAAGCTAGTAAAAATATTTTTAATCCATTTGCTTGAAAGGTAATAAAAATCCCTGTTCCTTGGTGGAATAAAAGTGTAATATAGCTATTAAAGATATTGCAGGGAGAGGGAGATCTAAATAAAGCTGAGATGTCACATTTAGTAGAAAGCCTAATGGAATATAAGAGGCTCAAAAGGTTGTAAGGCTGAGAGAAAGTATATATTGGCATAAGTTTTATTGAAGTGTTAGATGAAATATAATGTCATCAAAACTGAGATGAAGAAACAGACTACAATGCTAGGATAAGTAGAGAAGATAATTACATAAAAAATGTATTACTATGTGAAATTTAAACTGTGATCATATATAATGGAAGACTTTATTGCACAATGCATCCGTGGCGCCTTTTGATGCATTAGGACAGGAGAAGCAAAAGGAATGCTTGGAGCAGCCAAAGAAGGCATTCTGCTAAGAAGCAGATACATCTCTGTATTAAAAATAGCTGCTGCACTGGGTTGATTAAAGCTCACTGCTTTGGAGGGGAATGATATATGGAACATTTCACCTATAGGCATCTCTGAGTCTGGCTCTATGGAAGTCAGAAGCTGAATGTAAATGTTTTCCTTTAAAGGTGATCCTTCCAGTAAGGCGGGGTGTCCCTCAGCAGAGCAGTGCAGGAAAGCACACTCCTACTCCCTCTGCCTGAGAACCATCCTGCTCTTATTCCTTCCACTCTGAGTGCACAGGCATTAGCATTTTGGTTTGGATCAAGAGCCGAGTTTTGCTGTGAATCTCCCAGTTCACACCCACTTACCCTATGTCAATTTTAAACTAGAGTCACCTTGGAGTTCATGAACTATATTTCTCTTGAATGATGCTAAACCACAGATATACTCATGCAGGTGAATGCTTGCAGGTTTGTGGGATAAGCTTGCAGAGCAAGGCTTTTACCTTAAAGTTCTGTCTTGCAGCTGACCCAGTTCCTGTATCCATTTCCATTCACATGTGCCAGCATTAGATTTATTTCTGTGTAAATGGTCATTCCTAGGCATAAAAATGTTAGGAGAAACAAATCTAGCTGTATTTCTTAGTATCAAATAAGCTTCAAATCAGGATAAAATCAGCAAAAGAACTGAGTAAGTGGACATAAGACTTTTGTCTTTCAGAAGCACGTTGTTCATTTGTTTCCAGCCAAAAGAAGAAACCTCTGTTCCTTTTCAAAATAGCTAACTCCAGCTATCAATATGTAGTCAGGTTAATAACTATATAGTACATACTTACTTGCTGCTATTTCCAGTACCAATTTCTTATGTTTTCATAATATTTTGCTTTTTTGTTTAGTGTGTTTGCTGAAAGATTTCTTAACAGGAATTGGAACTTCTAAGTAATTCCAGAAAGTCTTGTTTAATAATCCATCCAAAATATAGTGTGAAGATAGTTTTTTTTATTTTCCTTATTGGATTTCTAAGAAGTTAAAATCTTTCCTTTGAAGTGTTTTTCAAATTGACTATTTTGTGTTCTATGAAGCAGTTAAGGAAACATTAAGTATTGATATTAAATAATTTCTTTGTTTAGTAGCAGTATTTTTCTATGCTGAAATGTGTCCTATTAGTAGTAATTTAACCTTGCTGCATTATATAGAAGCTACTTCATTTTCTAATAACTTACTAACCTAAGTAATTATTGTTTGAAATACTTGCATTGAGATATATGATATATATAATCACACACTTTATAAGGTGTTTGTCATCTCTTACAACTGTATGTCCTTGGACGTGTGTTTGACAGAACATCTTTCAAAATTTCCCCAGTTACAAGTGTTTTGATTAAAATTTGAAGGTTTTTTGTAAATATTTATAGAAACAACTCCAAAAACTTCGTAATAGAAAAACTTTAGCCCTATCTCACTGCTCTCCTTGCAAAGGACACACTGGGGAAAAAGGCCCTTTTAGTGATGCTGCTTATGACTCTGGCAATGCATATTTCTGAACAGAAAATCTCCATTCAGGAGATTTGCAGTCTCTTTTAAAGAACTCATTTACAAAATAATTTCTCTTTAGAGTCTTTTCCTTTTTATATATTTGTAATGTATATATCATTTTATAAATTGTTAGATGTTGTACCCAAAGAAAAAATGTAAAACATTAAAAAAAAAAGAATTTAGACTATGGCAGCAGTTATAAAAGCTCCACTGCAGAGTGCTTATAACACATCCTTTTTTCTATAGTGATGGATGTTATCTCTGTTAATAGCTGAGACTCATATTAATATTGCAGAAAGAAAAATTCTCACAGAATTCCTGTGAATAGTTGGACCAGATGACCAATCAAAACATTAATAGGTGGTTTTCTTTAAATGTTCTGAGCACAAAGATAATTTTAAGTGTCACAAAATGAGTGATTGGATATGTTTACCATTATGTTTAGTATTATTACAGTAGAATAACATTATCTGTTACTGTTTCTGCATTAGCAGAGAGGTTTTGCTGAGCATGAATTCCGGTTGTCACGCAAAATACATCCCAAGTCTGACTTTTGGTTATGCTGAGCATGAAAATTTCTTTTTGTTTCAGTGGGACCAGAAATGCTCAACAGTTCCCCAAACATAATAATCTGAACAAATTCACCAGTGCTCAGGCATCCAAAAAGAATGATCCTGTGGAAATTGAGGCAATGAACTTTTTGTCCTCTTTTATAATGAGTAGCACAAATATTTCACAGGGAATTTTGCAAGGTCCTATTAATTAATGCTTATTAATTTATTTAAAATCCCTGCAGAAAAGACATTATGAGATTGCAAAATATTATCATTTCTTCTTCAAAGCATGAACTTCAGTCCTTATTTTATAAGTGGAGGGTTCCATCTGCTTTTCTGCTGGCTAATTGCCAAAGTGGGAAGCCTTTTAATTACCTGCTAGTGACAAGGACCATTAGGCAGCTTAGGGTGTAGCTTCTCTTTGAGAAACCAGTGCTTCCAGTCTACAGAGAATTGTGTGTGCCACCTACTGCACATGAATCAATTAATAATTTGAGATTTCGACTGAAGAAGGGAAGGATGAGTTGTGATGATATTATGTTAATTGATTCCTGTAGTTGTAATGAAGTGAGTGATAGCACTGCGTTCTAGAATTAGTGCCTCAGATGGATTGAAAATATTAGATGAGTACCATTTCTTGTAAAGCTCATTTTGTGTATCTAACCTCTGAATAATGATTTTTGAAGTGTTGCCATTTCCTGCCATGTATTGATTACGTTAGTCGAAAAGTGCTCTGGCATCCCAGCAAGAGCACAGAAATTACACCTTCATCAGAGCATGTGTCTTGTGTAAACAGAAACCTTATTCACCATTACACTCATATTGACAATTGTTTCTGTTAATATCCGAAAACGTATGATTCCTGTCTTACCTGCTATACCAAACCAGTCTGTGTGCATATGATTCTCAGTGGAATCCTATTGAGATGTACAGATATATACAGTCCTTCTGTTTAACTTGCTCTTGACTTAGTATTTACCAATACTCAAGAAAGAAGAGAAGCCACTTCCTACGTTGATTTTTGGGTACCTTCTCTCTAATTTTTTCACAGTGATTCAAACACTGAATTTGCACATGAAGTATTAAAAAAATTAGAAATTCAGAAAGCATGGTCTTTGAAAGGCTGAAGAATACTTAGTATCTGACTTTTGTGGTATTGAGTAGTAAGAACTGAGTGCATTATCGTATCTTATGAAATCTTGTACCTATTTTACATATAGGTGAGACCTTCAGGTAAAACAGCAACTCCCTTTACTGCCTGCAATTCACATATTCCCAGTACACGCTGTTATGACTCCATCAGATAGAAATGTTAATTAGGAATTAGCTGAAACCAGGTATGCTTAGCCAATAGTAGTGTGAGTCACTTAAATCACATTGATTTATTTGGATCTTTCCAGATACTACTCACAGTTACGAAGGAGGGAGAATGGGATATGAATCAAATAAACAATCAATTGCTCTTGAATAAGCAGTCAGTTATAGATATTATAGCAGTAAGCAGAGGTTATCACAACTGCATTTATCAGATGCAGGTTCTAAGATTGGATGTAGCTGGGAACCTCACAAACAACAAAGCCTCTCTAAGCAATCAGCCAGGTATCATTTATCATCAATTTTAGCGTAGTCATGCCAGGCAAAAGCTGGGTACATGTTGGCTCCGTGGGTTGGGTACACGGTACTAGCAAGTTAAAAATTCATAAAATCCTTCGTAAGTGGGGTAGTACTTGACTTGTATTTTGACAATTGGTGAAGCAGTGGGTGTTCTTTAGTAAATCTGAGAACAATACTGCCTTGACTTTTGTTCTGTACTGTGCCACACAGAGGTGACTTCCATGGGAATGTAAACTACAGATCAGGGTGAGCCCATGACTGCCAGAAACCACTGTCCTGAATTGATTATTCCTGGCTATTTTCTACTGTGGTGCTCCTTTCCTGGAGCCTACACCAGAAGGCAGGAGCTTCTGCTGCCTTGGATTCCTTCTGCAGGGTAATCACTCCTTTCTCTTTCGCCCCAGTGCAGCCCTCTTAATCCCCTGGTCTGCCTCCACAGCCTCTTTTTGTGTGTGTCCTGTTTCTTTCAGCTGATTGTTCATGCTCCCACTTTCTTTCAACCCTGGGATGCTTCTCACTAGGCTGAATCTCCAGTGAAAGAGCTCTCCAGTAGGAGAGAGGAGCCGTTCAGAGTGGTACAAGGTGGCAGCTGGGAGAAAGAAAAGTCTGACCTAGTTTCTCTGACCTAGCTATTAAGAGTATTGCTTGTCAGAGCAGTATCGACACAGCATGGTGTTAGTCTTTGATTGGAGCTTGTACCTATTAAAAGGACACAAAATAAAATTTGTCACAGCTCAAGTTATATGACACAGTCATTCCATGATAGGAGGAAGAAATAGGCAAAGGGCCCTTTTCTTTCTCTTCTTCTTTTTTTTCTTCTTCTCCTTTTTTCTTTTCTTTTTTTTAAATTTTTTTATTTTTTTAAACTTTGCTACACTGTTCCTTGGAGCTCTATAAGCAATTCTGGTATTTATTTTGGGTATAGCTGGAGTTATCTACCCTAAAATTAATTTATGTTTGAAGGACAGAACACCGCTGTTATATAGGGTGTTTCAAAAAGATGGACCAATTTGAAATGGGCCTCCAATTGAAATTGGGTCCATCTTTTTGAAACACTGTAGATTAATAAAACACATGTGGCCCAGTTCCACTTTCAGTGGGACCTGGTAACATATTCAGTAGGAAGATTCTCATGGTCTTTGGAGGAAACTAACCGGTCAGCCTGGCTGCACAAAATAACCACAGATCAGAATTGTTAGGAGGATTGTACACTGACTGGTTATGTTATTTCTTAAAATCCAAGGTATAAATTTTTAACTCCTGCTCCTCACTGAGAGATCTGCCCTAATTTTAATTTTTGTATTTCAAAATGGCAAGGCTTGTATGACAAAGCAGCAGGCTCTCCCTCTCAACCTCTCCTGCCACTCACCCCCCCTGCCTGCACGCTTTCACCTCCCTCTAATGCACTGCAGGCAGGGCAGGGTCGAACTCGGGGAGTTCAAGAGAGTCAGCAGCATAGAAGTGTCCAACAGAGTTGGGAAGGGATGTTGGAGACAGAGAGTTCATTGCAGTGGAGAGCTGGCAGCAGACAGTTGTTCTTTTCAGAGCTCAAAGTGGGATGCTGCTGCCTGAGCACTTGGAGAACTCTGCTGTAGCCAGACTTAAGTAAGCAGTTCAGGTAGGTGCTAAGGTCACAGAAATGTCTCCTTGAGGTTTACAAGAACTTTCCTCTGCTTCTAGAAAGCGTGTTTGGAGCATCTGGGAAATGGAGGAAAGCTTAAACTAAATAGGTACTTTGTGTAAACGTCTTTAGGTTAAATTAACTATCTCTGGTACTGATAAAACACTAACTGTGTAGGCTATTTCCATCACAGGGTATAAAGAAGAGGTAATAGCTTGTATGTAGATATAAATGTAGCACTTGAGAGAGTTATAAAGGTTACAAGGTAAGGTGGTGCCAGCCCTATTTTTAAACTGTAGACAAAAAAGCCAGCCAGAGCCCAAGAGAATTCTTTTGAACGTTTCTTTTAGCACGAAAGGGCCATAAGATTACCCTTACTGGGCTGAGGCTTCCTTATGCTTACTCCTAAACACAGTCTACTGCTCCTTCCACTATGGAGAGTTTATTGGGGATGAATCTGACAAATAGTGCTCAGGGGAGGAGGAGGAAAAGCAGTCAGAGAGCTCTTCTCTGGTGGCCTTTGACTAGTAAGCCATTCCCTGGAGGCAAGGTAAAGTGGGACAGGCCCAGAGCAAAGAAGGAGTAGGTAAGGGCATCAGACTCTGGTCCATTGGAACACATCTGTGACTCATACTCTGTTGTGCAGAGGCAGAAAAAGAGCTGGTAAGGTATAAATAACTCAGACTTCTGTGTGAGGCTGCTTTTTGGTGGTTGTGTATTGATTGCAAAAAAATATTTGAGTTGTAAAGTAGCAGGCTTTAATGAAGGTTCTGTCTTAAATCACAGTATGCTCTGCAATTGCTTCATATGCTTTGCTAAGAAACTTTCTGCGGGTAGTTACCGAGTTCATAGCTCTGGGATGGATTGCTTGGTGCTATCCATAAATTACCCAGAGCCAACCGTGTGAAGAGGTAACGCTGGAATTATATTATTGGACTACTGCAGGCATTACTAACACTAACAAGAGTAATAGGAACACTGCCTCCATCCCTGATTAACAACCTAGCTTAATAGAGTCATAGGCATTCCTAGAAAAGCTCATCTGTCAGGCAAGTTCAGAGTGATGGCACAGTGGTCCTGTCACTGGGGATAACGAGAGCACTGCCAATGCACGGCACTGCCCTGGCCGTATCATTTATGAGCATGATGGGGTTTAGAGCGTTCATTTACAGTTCTGGTGATATACCAGGGTCTCAGATGTCTGTAACCATTGGAAAACTGCCTGCAAGGGCTGTTCAGTGCAAGGCATGGCATCTTTCAGTTCTGTTTTTAAAGCAGAAATACTAACGCTTCTCTACATCAGATACTACTAGAGAAATACATAGCCATTTATATACTACTATTTGTACTTTGTTTATACCACTGCCTTACTACATTTATATACTGCTACATTCATATACCACCATTGAGTCTAACAGAAGCATCAAAAGACATACAGCTATGTATACACATGTAGAAACAAACACTGCACATTGCATACCTTCAGTCTTACCAAAAGTAGTATTTACATAGGGATAGAATTAATGGAAGACCATAGATTAAAAAATGTCTATGCTTTTTATTCCCTTATACTTTTTTTTGCTTCCCTTACTTCCATAGACACAAAGCTGACCTACAAAGGAAATCATATTAGTGTTTAAAATATAAGCTTGTTGTGTGCATGAACAAAAAGTCATTAAGTGGTATTTGGAACAAAGCTTCTAGGCATTGCCACATTAAAGAATGGAATGTATTGGTTTATGTATAAATGTGCATTTCTCCATGCATAGTTTAAGAACAGAACAGCATTTTGTGTTCATATGTAGTTAAAATTACATGTTATAATGTTACAGCTCTATCCATTTCTGCCTCTGACACATGTACCTGTAAATCCATGGGAAGTGTCTTTAAACTCGGTGCAAAATTATTTGTATGTATAGCCGAGAGCTGGTTACAAAATTATATTCCTTATCTTCTCTTTTCTCTTTTTACAACTTGGAGTGTAATTCAGAAAGAGAGAACTTTTATTTCACCCTCTTCTTAGCCGTTTCATTTTTTTTTAAGTTAGTAGTATGTAGGTTGTGGTTTTTTCCTTCTTTCAGAGCAGAGTAAAAGCAAAAGGACAGTTATAAACTGCGATCGATTTTTCTCAGCATGACCAATGAGTGCTGTGGCAGAGACTCCTAGAAAGCCATGTCCTACATTGAGATGCCTTGTGGAAGCATCAAGGTAATCTGTACCATTTCAGAGTAGCCTTCAGGGAGAAACATCATAAAACCAGTGAAGTGCATCTCATGATAGTTATTTGTACTGTAGAGCAACAGATTAATCCCAGATAACATGCTTTAGATGCACATGCCATATTACTAAGCCATGTGTAGAGAACAATCAGACAAGGTCAAAGAGATTGCGATAAAGTGGAAGGAGTGAAAAAGTTAACAAGACATAAGTATTAAGCTCGCTGCTGGTGTCTGTTCCCTTATGCTACAGCACTGTTTTTGTCTCTGTTCATCTGGTGTTGAAGGAAAAAGCTTGAAACACTGCTGTGTTAATCCTAGCCTAAAACTAGAGTCATGCAGAGATGGTGTCGGGAGCAAATTTCTTATATCCTTGCACTTTAGTATTTTTCCACAAACTTATGTTACCTTATTTTTATGTTTTCAGAGTTACATTAGGCATGGAAAAACTTCTGAAAGGGATTTTTCATCTTCACCTTTCTGGGCCAGTCTGTAATCCTGCACTGTGTGCCGTGGTCATGGCTACATACCTCATCCTGTTCAGGTAGGGGCTGTATCCACTGCTGTTTGCTGTGTGATGTGACAGTCAAAGTGTAAATTCTCATTCTGTGAATATGTGAAGGGAATAAAATTGAAGCCCCAAATGCAGAATATCTTTAGAGAAAGAGTTCAGAAAATGAAGAGAAATATTGATCTCCATGTTGATGTAATTCAAAAGATCTATGAAATGGAAGGTTAATGGAATCTTTCTTACCAAATTCTCTGTGGCCATTGCTTTAATGGCACAAGGGTGTGTGGGGGGAAGTGGCCTGTGCCAGGGATGATGTAAAAAAAAATAAATTAGACTCTAATAAGCACCCATCTTTTAATTTGACTCCCAGTCATTGGACCAGGTTTTGAACCACAGCTAGTAGCTTTACTCTGGTGATTGAGGTCCTGGATGACAGAGATTTTAATTTTCCCAGGGCTTAAGCAGTAGCGTGAGGTAGGTGCTCTTCTCACAAGCTGAGGAAAGAAAAGAGGTCAGAATAGAGGCGCAAAAGAAGTTCAAATAGTGAAAGCTGTTTCTGGCAGCAAGTCAAATCTTTGTCACAGGCAGTCAGGAGTGAGCAAGCACATGGCAGGTTTCTTTTGCCTGACAGTAAATCACAGTGTGATATACTCAAGTGTTTATTTTCCCTAGGGCAAGGCATCACCTTCATCAAGTTTTGATTCATGTGTTGTCTTTACCTGAAATGTAAATATGAAGTAAATTTATTTAAAATTTTTGGTATAATTTGGAATAGAATTTGCTCAGCTGACAGGGTTTTGTAAGTAATGGAACAACTTTCCCCTTGGTTTTTATTCTCTTTTTGATGAGGAACCCCTAAACCTACACCCAAACCTCCTTCTACCCGTTTTCTAAATTACACTTTGATTTCTTAAAGTTTTATTTTTATGTGGGTTTTTTTCTAAATAATTCATTTTCACAGAATTAATAAAAACAAGAAATGTTGAAAATTATCTAAAAATGTTTATATCTGAATAGATAAGAAAAACTAGATAAATACTTTTTTTAGATCATGTCTTTTCATTGAAAATCTCTAACCATCAAAATCAGAGGAAAGCTAATCCTGTGGGGTTTTCTATCCCTTTACTTGCAGTGTTCATCCTTTTGATTTGTGTTTCACTAACCTAATTTCTTTAAGTTACTTTCAGCATTTAATCCCACTCCCCTGAACCTCAATTGAAAGCTTCAATCCACCTTGGAGGAAGTTGCAATTACTTACTAGGTAATCTGATCTCAACACTTACTAAAAAAAAGACCCCAAAACTGCTGGACCAATTGTATAAGTCTTTCCGAAAGTCTATGAAAACTTCCCGGAATCAGATCAGTGTTCTGTGACTTGTTTCATTTCCCTCTTGCCTCATGAAGTATTTAAAAAATTATTATTAATTTGACGGAAGAAAAGAAATAAAGATGACAGTGTAAAGATGGCCTGCAGCCATCTATGAACTCATCACTTGAATTAATTTAAGTATGATCAGGGACTTTCAAGGAATGAGGATTTTATTTTGACTTTTGTAGCCGGTGCACTTGTCAGACAGCAGAAGGAGAGGCTGAGGCATGTAATTTAACAGGTTATTTGTGCAGCAGAGAGTCACCCAGCAGAAGCTCTTTTAGGGGACAGCCACGCAGTCATTTATAAGAAGATTTCCTGTCTGAAGTCAATAGGAGGTCTGAGTCCATCAGAGATTCATGACAAGCTCATAGTAGGAAAAAGAAGAGACAGGAAGTCAAGTGTCTGTTGTTTGCTCACTAGGAAAGGCCTGAGGGCAAGGAAGATCAATACAACTGGAGAAATGAAGTTAAGAGGAGGATTTATTAATTATTTCTCAGACTCTGCTTCACTGAAAGAACAAAAAGAAAGCAAGTGTCTAATTTTCTTGTTTCAAGGCTTCTTTTTTTTCTTCTGGCAAATACCAAGCATGTAGGTAGGCACTTAATCAATGCTTAAGTTAGAGCTGGAAGAATTTTCAGAGGTATAGTTTTACTAAGATCTTTAATCTCATGTCTTTTTTCTTTTTTTTTCCTCAAACCAGCTCAAGGTCAAAACCTAATCACATCTTCTTTTCCCCAGTCTAACTTAAACCTAGGGATTCTTTCAAGGATCATTAAACACAAAAATATCCCCTATTTTTTATAATTAGGCAGACTTATACAGTACATTAAAAATAAACCTTGGTGAACTCCCCTAAACACATCTTCAACACCTAAAGTGCAATAGGTAGGCATCCTGTGTGTACATATATATTTATTTGTCTCTGGTGTCTGTGTGTGTATGCACGTATGTGTGTATTTAAAGAGATAAACATTTCTGGTATCCTAGCTACCCTAGGGGTTTAAGGTATTCATAAATTTAACATTTTTAAAACATGTCAAGCACTTTAATTGAAAAAAAGGTCTATTTTCAGTGAGTTCAGTTCAGTGAGATTATTCTGCTCTGCCTTTGGCATCTAGTTTTCATCAGTAGAAATAGGTAGGTGCACACTCTGTAAATGCCTGTTTTTCTTTATTGTTTATAGGAGGAGCTTAGATGAATAGCTTAGACAAAACACTTATGTTTTATAGGTGATATTAGTTCTTTTGCAATTGCATTCATCTTGGAAATGGAACTATGCATTTTAAAAATGTGACATATTTATTTATAACATTAGTGGTGATATAGGCAATGAAACATGCTCAATTATGAGTTGCAAAATAATAGCTTTCCTTTGTACATTGTCTTTGTTTATGCATTATCTCTACTTGCAAACTCACATTTTATGTTATGCACCACTTATAACTCGAGAACAATTACCATTTGTCATTTAAGGAAAGGAGAAGAAGAAGAAAAATAAATCTTAGACAAAAGGAGAAATGCCAAAGAATGGGGTGATGGAAAATTCCTTCAAGAAGAGTAAGATGACATAAATGCAGTTGATATGAAGTATTTTGCAAACAGGATCTAGGAAAGTGGGAAACTGCATTTAGTCATTGCCTCTGTCTGATTTTGGTATTTTGTTTATTTTTTTAATTAAGCTGACTGAATACACATACAAAACTTTTCTTGTTTCTTCAACCCATGGTGAGCAGGAGCATTTGTAATCTGGATTATTCATGATTATGATATTGATAATTTAAAATTAAGAGATCAGGGCAGAACAAAATTTTCCTCATTAGTACAACTGCTCCTCCATATCAGCCATTCCATTTTTAGTCAACTGAATTCCTAGTACAATCAAGGGCAGTCCACTGCCTATCTCTGAGTAAGGCCTGTAAGGATTAGCAGCAGGAAGCAAGTGAAAATAAATTGTACAATAGGAAGGTTTAATTGATGTTAAATGAGTTTTAACTATGTGCTAGCACACAAATATATTGCCCAAATTAGTGCATTTTGACCTTTTTTTCTCTGTCTTTCTGCTTTCTTTCTGTGACTTATGTTTGTTTAGAGCTGTGGTGATACAACAAAAAAGAAACCAAAATAAACCCTCCAAGCTGAAAGTGAGATGATTTCTTCTTGAGTATTACCTCATGATTTCAGGTACTTATTTCAGGCATTTGAGCTTAAAGCAATTTGATTGTCTGTGGCAGGTCGATGAATTAAAAAAGCTGACATTCTTCAATACAAATCCAACAAGCAATGACCTTGAGCCTTTCTTTTGCTAGAGATGAAATACTTTAGTAATACTATTTATTACAGGTACAAACAAACATAATAGACTAATTCTGTGCTGCTGTGTATTGGGAGTAGCTGTATGGACAGAAATAGAGTAGAAATTGATAAAAGATCCCAAACTATTACACTGGCATACTCCACTAAGTCAAATTTCTAATACATATGACTGTCATTAAATAGATTATTTCCAAAACAGTTTCTGAATAGTAATTCTTTTCAAACAGCTGTAATCCACTTTTTAAAGTCCTCCCTCACATAGAAAAAGTCTGTTTGTCTGTTGAATTAATATAATACAAGTTAAATCTATTGAAACAAAAACCTGTACAGACCCTTTTCCCAATCATTCTAAAACACCAGGTAACAGAGTTTACGATTTCCAAGCAGCAATTTTCAACAGTCAGACATTTTCCCCTCTTTAGGGAAAAGAAGAAAAAAAACTAGATATGTGAATCTTTAGCCTATTGTAAGATTTGCATTTGTCCAAGTAGCAGTAGACTTTGTACTCACACTGAAATCTGGACATATTTCAGTAACGAGGTGAATTTCAGAACTAGATATTAACTCTGTCCTAGAAGTGTGTTTGACATAAAGAAGTTCATCATTGAAATGTCTGCCTATTTTAATTGCATGTAATTATTATTTAGAATACTTGCATCATAAAGCTTTTAGTACTAAGAAAAATCTGTTGAGTGCTTTCAAATTTTAACTTCTGTCCCCTGAATGTCATGAATTTCACTGTTGCATACCTTACTGTTAAATTTCATTATTCTTTGTGCAGGCCTGGTGGCAGAGGCCTGAACTATCTGAAGAATGTCTCCATGAATGGCAGTATTTGGTGGAGAAGAGAGATGGAGGACAAACCAGCTGGCTCATCAGGAATGTGTGTATTTGCAGTTGGTTGTGGGGTAGGTTATTTCATTATTTTGAAAGACATTTTGGTTTGCAAAAAGAAAAAGGGGTGGGGGAGAGCAACAGGGAGGAGGAGACATCCTGTTACAGAGAAATCTTAAAGATTTAACAGTATATGGGTAACTGTGTCTAAGAGCTTTGTGGCTGGCCAGTCACTCTTGTCTAGGACATTCAATTCCTGTCACAAGGTGCAAAAAGTTAATCATCAAAAAGAAAATGAGGTTTGGGGATCTTTCTTTAATAATGTGCATGAATGAAATAAGAAACAGTTGTTCAAAGCTTTTCTGTGATCTCTCTGATGGAAGAATGTGTTTAACAGCCTTCTGTAATGAAAGGGAGATGAACTTGCCAGTGCTACCTATATTTTGTAAACAACTAGTAATACTAGGAACTATTAAAAACACTGATTGATTAGTAAGTAGAAACTAACAGAGCAAGGAGGGGTGAGGAACAGCTAGGCCAGTTGTAGAGTAGGATTACTGTGGGAGTGTTATGGCACCAGCTAGTGAAACAGAGCACGGATAAAAAATTAGAATATTTTAAATGTGGCATAAACCATAGTCAGATGCAACTTGATGTGTACCTTCCTATCCAGTAAATCCTGAATATCCCAAAGAGTATGTGCAGAAGGGACTGTGAAAAAGCAGGAAAGCCAGCTGCACCAGCAGTTCTGTCATAAGAGCAGACGTTCAAAAAATAGCTATGATTTAGGAACTGAATCTTAGCCTCCTAATCCCTGCTCTTGTTTGTGTTTTCTTACTTCACTAAAATTTGTTTGTGAGTAGAGAGAATTAGTTCTATAATTGCAAGAAAGTTCAGATTAATTTTGCCATGATGTGGAGGATCTAATTTCTGTTTTATTAATGACTTCTTAAATTTAACCCTGACCCATATTCTTGCGAAACAGCTCTTGCTAGAAGTTTACTTATAAATCTATCTACATATGATGGTATAGATTTCTTCCATATTTTCTTGCTGAAAAATATGATAGCTGGGCATAAAGTATAGCTAAAGGATAATAACTTTAAAATTGTGTGATACTGAACACAGCAAAGCTATTCTTCAAAATTGTCCATTACATTCTGGATGCAAATGCATTCATGTAGGTTTTTTTTTCAGTTTCACTGGAGCCTGACTCATTTAAGAAATGAGTATTATCCTGTGTACCAAATTTAGAGGGACTGGTGTAATGAACTGAATACTAAACATGCATTGAATCCTGGGAATTTCTGCATGCCAAATGCCTGTAAAAATACTTCTTGTGTATCTGAAGATGGAAGGTGAATTTTTAAAAGAAGAAAATGATCTCTTGTCTAAAAATCCTATACTAATAAAAGGATTAGAAGAATGTCTCAAATAATATTTTAAATCATATATTGATATTTTTACCCAGCAAATCATCTCTGTTATTTAATCTGGATAGTTTGATCTGCTTCCATTTTCTTACTTTTCTGCACTGTCACTAGTTCACTCTCTGATACTCAAGGCTTTTGGGCCAAGTCTCTTAGCCTGTTCACATTCCTCTTTATAATGCACCACTTTCTGAGGCAGCTAGCTGCCCGTGTTGCTCACACTCAGTCTGCACAGCACTTTGGCTCACCATC
Source organism: Aegotheles bennettii (assembly GCA_013398125.1). Taxonomy (NCBI): domain Eukaryota; kingdom Metazoa; phylum Chordata; class Aves; order Caprimulgiformes; family Aegothelidae; genus Aegotheles; species Aegotheles bennettii. The sequence goes on from VZRW01001316.1 coordinate 1,105,182, forward strand.
CCCTGCAGATTAGATCCCATGTGGCTGCTCGTGGTTCTGGCTAAATGTAGATGCTTACCATTCAATTGTTCTTGAGGATTAATTCTCATTGATTGCAGTGTGAAATAGATGCAATAGGCATAATGTTGCATTTCTAGCACCACTGACATCCATTTTTATTTACTTAATTTTTAAACACAGTTGAAGTTCTGGTGATTGTATCCCACCCAGATTCCATAGAAGATGAAACAACTGCAAGGTGTAAGATGACTGACAAATTATAAACAAGTGCAACCCTCTATATCTACCATATGCAACTCAATATCAAATTGATTGAATAACAGGCTGATGGTTCACATTTCAAATGTGTAGTCTCTTCTATTTCTTTCAATTAGTGTCAGTTTTAGACTTAGGATGAAGTAGATGACTTGTTGCATTCTTTTGTCCAATCCTATTGTAGAATTACAAAGAAATAAATAAGCAGTGTTAACAATGCTAATTCTACAATTTGAGCTCTGCAATGCCATGGTTTTGTCTGGCAGCTTAGTAATCCTGAGCTTTCTGTTCTGCTTTGTAGCTACAGCAATTGAATTGCAGCTACAGAGAATCAGTCCATGGCTTTAGAAATAAAACCTGTTAGGGAAACAAAAGACAGTAGAGAAACTGAAGAGTAGGGTGGGTACAATGAAACTTAATACAGTTTAATGGCTTTAAACCATGACATTGGTGGTGTTCTGCACTGTAAATAGAAGAGAGAATCTCTATGTCTTGAAACTGAGACAGAAAACTGATTACTTTAACTTCGGCCAGCAAAGACTGGGATATCAGAGGTCATGACTGTTTCTGAAATACTTTTACTAGCAAGATAAACTTTAACTTTGGACCAATCTATGTGAGAACAAGAAGTGTGATCTAATAGTACATAATTTTCTTACAAGTTTAATATTTTGTGACTATTCATTTCCTGGTTATTTGGATTTCTAAAGTATTAATCACACCAAGTCTGATAATATTCCCGTGGCTTTTTGTAGCAGATTGCCAAATTCCAAAATACATAACAATACAAATTCAATACGTGACAACATGGATTCCCTCAAAAAATAAGATGAAGCGATGCCAAAGCTCTTTGCAATTTTTTAGCCCTCTTCCCACTGCCTCGATAAAAAAAGGAGAGGCATTTCAGAAATAGGTAAAGCTTTCTTGTTTGATCTATTGTTGTACTTAGGGACATGGAAAAATGCATTTCTATCAGTCATGCTTGTTTGAAAATCTTCATGAAACTCATGTTAATTTACACTGAAGCATTCCCAAAAGGGAACTTCACCTCACATTCTCCTCCACTTCAAAACAGAAAAAAACTCCACTGCATTAATTAATATCCTAAAAGACACTAGCATTTAAATGAAGTTATCCTGATGCTACAGCCAGCTTCACTGGTTCAGGTAGAATAGCTGTATTTACAGCAGTTTAAACTGCAACAGAATCTGACTCTTATGTTCATTTCTTGTAAAACTTTCCTTTCTTTTATGAAGATAAAACTTTCCCATGCATAAAGGTATTAAACAGTACCAAAATGCATTTTCAGATTTGGCTTAAATTTAAGTATACATCCATTTTGTATGAGGACTTGCTTTGCTTATAAAAGTACACAATTTTGAGGCATAAAAGATTTGCTATGCTTCACTGGAGAAAAAAAAGAGTTTAATATCCCCTAATGAAAATTGATTTTGTTTACATGCAGTTATAAAGGATATGGCCACATAATTACTATGTGCTGACTGCTAGTTATTAATTAATTATTATATTTTCTTCTATAATTTATTTATGAGTAAAATTCAAGTCTGAGGCAGCACCTGTTTTCCAGTGAAGTCCTGCTTTGACTTAATTTTACAGCTGAGCAGGAAGGCAAGCAAAGAGCTTGAGTAACTTGCCCAAGGTCACTGAGACCGCAATCAGATTTGATTAGAGCCAAGCACAAATTATTGTTCAGTCTCATGTTCTAGGCACTAAAGCTGATGTGCTTTTAGTTTTCAACAGCTGTTACTGAAGTTACTGAGAGAGGACACAATCTTGGATCACATTGACCCCTCTCTATGCATGACATCAAGGCAGGTAAAAGTTCTCAGAAGCTTTTCCTGAAAACTTTAGTGTAAAAGAAGAGCAGTTTGAATGTAGAGAGAAAAGGAACTTAAACTCCACATTTTCACTGCCTTGTATTTTCTTTTTTTTCTGTGTATGAAGAGGTTTGTGGTAACATTAAGGACTGTAACAGATTTGCCATAGTAGGCTAAAATCAATCAGGTGGCTGCAGCTTTAGACTTGGTACCATTCAGTCTGCTTCTATGATGCATGTCCCTGACATTAAGGCAGATACAGCTCCTATGCTACTGGATCAGTTCCTGAAGCAGCATAGTTTTGAGCCAGGTATATTAAAATCAAGGAAAATAATTTGTTTTGCCTTGATATGTCAGGCTGAACATAGTAAGGGCTTAGCAACATATCCATAAGCTGATCAAATGTCCTAGTTATGAACCCTAATTTGGAGGAACGCTTGTGTGGCTTAGGTGGATTCTGCAGGCAGACACCTCCTGACCCATCTGACCAATCAGGCATTTCCTGGACCCTTTCTGTGCAGAATACTCTCAAACTGGCACTTGTGTTTGCCTTTGGAAGTTAAAGTACACAGGTTTCTCTGTTCCCCTCCCCTGCTTCTGTAAAGGGACAGGTATGCTGGCTGCACAGGCTCCAGTGGGACAGATTGTGTTGGCTTCCTTAAAGTACATCATTTAAATCCAGCAATTAAGTTTTCTATGGGGAGGTTGGTCTACGTGCCAGTGCCTGGGAGTAGGAATGTATAAACAAAACAAAGTGTTGTTCTGTCTGGGATGACAACCCCAGCTTCCAGCTAAAGCTGCCACAGCAGATGTAATGTCCATATTTTAATATTTGATTGGGTAGTAACTGAAGTGTTACTTGAAAAATTCATGTACTGCTGTGCCTGAGACTACTGTCATGTGGAAGGTGAAGCTAAAAGATACTGCTGAGCAAGCAAAAGCATCATCATGCTTCAAGAAGAATCAGGGTTTGGTTATGTTTTATTTATCATTTTTCTTAAACATTTTAATGAGAAAATATATGGTGCAACAGTAAGTTTCATAATACTAAACCAGGGCCGGTCCCATATACTGGCTGTCATAAAAAACCTAATGCAAGCAGAAAGACCATAAAAATAGAAATTAAAATAGAAGTGGTTCAGGATAGCACAGCTCTCTGCGGTTGAAATGAGCATGAATTATGCCACAGGTAATTAATTCATGGTATCAAGATGATTGGAATGACAGTGATTGGAATCACAAAATGAGGAACAGAGTTTTTTTTTCTTACTTTTTTTCTTTTATTTTTTCTTCCTTTGGTAGCGAAACTGTCACTGAATGAATGCTGAGTAAAGCAAACCTCAGATCTAAAGCATTTTATTTTTTCTTTATCTAACCTAGTTGGTGACAGAGTTCAGTATCCAAGGGTCGGCTCACCCAGTCTGGTGGGTGTGTGGACAGAAGGGATGGTGCAATATCTGTGGGTTTTTTTAACTGCTACTGCCAAGCAGATTTCCATTTAAATCCAGGCAGTCAGCTGCTGCTACTGACTACTGTCATTAATACCATAGCTTTGAGCACTATTTCACTGGTGCAAACGTTTCTTAAATTAGTTTTTCTTCCTTCTGCTTTATTCCTTTAAAAACAACACCAGTGGGTTTTATTGGGATTTTTGAAAGCACCTGGCCTCCATGGCATTTATTAGTGGCAGGAAGCAACAGATTTTGTGGGCTCCTACAGAGAAGTTAAATAGCTTCAAACATTTTCTATCAGCTTAAAGCACTGTGCTCGATGGTGCAAGCACACTTTGCTTCCTTTGCCTTACAATCACCCTGGGATATCCATTCTGAAAATAGATTTGAATGAACTTGAAAATTCAAGATAGACTTGACTGCCAATCTGTCAACAGCCCCTAAAATAATTTTTAAAAATAAAAACAAGTGACATCTCAGAAAAGCAAACTGCTTGGCACACTCCATGCCCCTGTGTGTTTTCTATCGTGTCAACTATCTAATATTTATGTTCAGCAGGGGAAACCTGGCCAAATTAGAGGACGTAAGAGGGCACTGCTGAAATCAAAACTCTGCCACAAGTCACAGTTGGGCTTGACTTTTGTTTCATTAAAAATATAATTGGAACCAAACTGTGCAGTCACAAAGCTCATCAGTGCTTCCTGCTCACAATGTTAAAGAATCAGATGTTCAAACATGGCAAATTAGTGAAGAGCCTGTTTACCCTCTGCTCCCTTATTACCAAAAATGGTTATTTGATAAACAAAGATGTGCAGCCAGGAAGAAACACCAGCATTTGTTGACAGATTTAGTGTGCCTTGGTAACTGCACCTTATACCACTGGGAGACCAGGAATGGTGATTCCATGAGTGCTCTTGAAGAACTGACAAATAAAAGAGACCAGCCAGCTGCCTAAATTAGCCTCAGAGCAGAAATGCTAGAGAAGTCTGACTTCAGGCAGAACTGGCACTGCTACTTTATACCAACGAGCTTACGGATCTTCACAGAAGGGAATCACAGAATCACCAAGGTTGGAGGAGACCTTCAAGCTCACCCAGTCCAACCCCTACCTCTATCCCCACTCACCCACATCACCCAGCGCCACATCCAGACACCTCCTGAACACCTCCAGGG